>JACEGR010006085.1:0-65054 GCA_014170235.1 Listronotus bonariensis
TGTTGTACGTATTTACATATGTATATTTTGTTGTTCTAGTTTTTGTACGTTTCTAGTTTTTTTTTGTTTTTTGAATTTTTTTAATTAGTATGTTTTTATTTGTGGCTATTAAATACGCCTGGCGGTGCTTTCCACATTTGTATGTGATTCTGTCTATACAATAAAGCCGGCTGTCCGTGAGAGCGGTTTTTCGCTCGAGGATAATAATTCAGCGTTGTGATTGGTTAGTGCAAATTTAAAATGCGTTTCCCGCCAATCACAACGCTGAATTATTATCCGCGAGCGGAAAACCGCTCTCATGGACAGTAGGCTTAAAGATTATTTTAGTTATTTATTTATTTAAGCTTTTTGTGAAAAAGTCCTTATAATGAAAATAACAACCTCTTTAAAAACTTGGTCACAATAAATTCCGTTAACTGCATAAACACAGTTTTTTTTTGTTCTGGAGCTAATATAATAAAAAAACAATAGTTAAGCAAATAGTGTATTATACATTTTTATGTTAGAATCCTGTCAGAGTCAAAATTTGTAAAAATAAACAGGGTGTTTCATTTAAAAGAAACCTACTTGATAAGGAAAATTATGTTTTTGAGACACCTTATTACCTTATACTGTTATTAGTGTATCTAAACAATTATTTTTTTAATTGTAACTTGTACAGAGAAGTTATTTTATGTAATAGTTGGGATACCCTGTACTTTAAGGAATCACACAGTGACGTAGTTAGGGGTGGGCAATGTAACTGGTCGCCTACGGCCTCACACTTAAGGGGCCAAGCAATCAAGGAGCTTCGCACTTTAAGGGGCATTTCTTTTTGGTTAATACAGACACACATGAAAACAGCACAGATTTATTTTTGTTTAGTTTAGTAAAAACTTTTTTTTGTTATCCACATCAAACGAGTTATTTTTGCTAATGCGACTTCGCCCACGCCTATTTTAGTCTGCGGTACGCGACTCGAACCGCAACAACAACTTTTTCGTTGACCATGCAGGGTAGAGCGAAAACTAAAAAAGATAAAACGGATCTGATGGGACAATTTCGTATTGTATATTTTATCACCAATAGAAAGGTCTTCTTTAAAGCCATATATATTTTATTATGATTGAACAAAAGTTCAGAGAAAAATATAATTAATGCCCAAGGAAGTAGGCACGGGTCGGCTAGTTTGTCATAATTTCAGGAATATAGCCATCATCAGGAATTCGATAATAAAATCGCATTTTTTAAATAAAACACCCAGTATATTGTATCACCATTAAAACTACATTTTAAAGGTCTTTTAGAAAATACCAGATTTAAAATGATTTTCTCTAATATTTTTAAAAATAAGAGCTTCCAAAGCTTACATATGCAATGAAAATTATATCCACAATTTTTTATATTTTGATGGTCCTACTTCTAGGGTTACGTTCATAAATCATTACAAAGTACACATTTCTTACAATTCTGTTACACAGGTCGTTCCTAAATGTATTATTTATTACACTGCTTTCTGTCTTACAGCGTTCAAAAATAGTCTGGAAATGTAACTCTGTATTACATTCTTTACCGTGCTCACAAGCGCGGTAACAATTTACCGATTTTGAGCATTTCATGTTTGTCTCTTAAAAGAATAGGAAACAAACGAAATTTTTATAATTTTTAAATTTTAAAGTTTTTAAAAAGAAGCAAAAATATTTTGCTGATGCTACTATGGTTGTCAGAACAACTTTGTTCATTTTTAGGCTCTTTTTATTTGGCTACTAATTTTTCTCCAAACCACTAAATACCTACAAACTTTTTCAAATTCAAAATAAGAATATCTTTACACAAACACAAACATACAGGTTTTTTAAAATGTTTTGCATTAATAAGTATTGATAGTATATTAAAATTGTAATTTATATTAGTTTATAAATAAATAAATAAACATCTTTAATTATTTTCTGTTACTTGCCAGGTTACAAGGGACATTTACATTTCATTTCCTAAGTAGCGTTCAAAAATTGCTTTTACAATGTAATACATTTCAAATGTCATTTTGATTCCATTACAGAGTACAACAATTACTTTACAGTTTATTTATGAACGCACTCCAGAACTATAAGAGATAGACATATCCAAACTGGAATTTTGTTTAGTTTACGTAAAGATCTTTGCAATGGAAATATAATGCACAGAATATTTAATTTTTAAAAAATCCTGGTGATGGCTATATCTCAAACAGTATTTATTTTACCTCACCTTTTAACCAAAGATAAAGATTCAGGATGTTTAATTTAAAAATCCCAACTTTGCTTTTTATATATTTAAAATAAAAATCAATAAAAAAAATAGGTTAGCCACTAAATTCTTCGAAAAAATCCTAAAACTTTCTTATTTACATTTTTTTCTATCTCTAATATCAAGCGAGTTACAAGTGCCTGGCCAAATTAAGAAAATTTAAAAAACACTGTATTTTCAAAATTAATCAAGTTAGCCATGATTTACTTTCACCACTGTATTTGTTTCAAAAATTTAAACCATTATTCAGCAACCAGATTCGTTCGCTTTTAGTTTTAGCATAGCCTGCAAAGTCAATAAAAAGGCGCCACCCGTACTACCCTTATTAATTAAAAAAAATACATTTTAGAAGCTGAAAATTGGATGAAAACCATGTTGTTTTTATATGATATGAAACCACAACTGGTATAATAAATGGGCGGATGTAATTTCGACCAAGTTTAGAGCAGGTACTAAAAAACACATGTAATTTCGACCAGAAGTAAAAGGGTGCGGGTTATCTTGTATGTACAAGTATAGTATTCGACCAAAAGGATGTAGGTATTATTTAAGAATATGAAAGTTACCTCCGGTCAAACAATTTCTGGGTCTATCTTTTACATATTAAATTTTAGTTTCTTCTACGCCGAAACTAAGGAATATTTATATATTTTTTTATGAAAGTTTGCTTTTGTAGAAATTTAAGCAATTTTCCATGATTTTGGCAAAAATCAATGATTTTTATAAAGGGTGTAATTTTAATGATAAAGGTAGGAATAGAATTCTTAAGTGGATTTATAAAGTGTGTATTAATCTTAGTTTAATTAAGGAATAAAAACAAAGACTTGTTTACCAGAACTAACCATTCGTAAGTGTGTATTAGTCTTGGGTTTAATAAAGGAATTAAAAAAAGGACTTGCTTACAAGAACTAACCATTCGTAATTCCCTAAGACTGTTTTAATGACCCTGTCGGGCGTCGTACTGTAGTACCGTAAGGTACCGTAAGGTAGGTATACAATTTAATTATAAAAGGGTATATCATATCAAAAACATTCTATGGCCCGTAAATCCCTGGTTAAAAATGTACATGTCCTTATCTGACCCTTTTTCTTGGGCAGGTAGACGAAGGGATTCTGGTCGAAAATACGCTCGCCGTAATAAATTACTTACCAATAAGCCCTTTTTGTACTTCCTCTGCAGCCCTATCAATAAGGACAAACAGTGACCACACCACACACACTGCAGCTACAAAATGGAACAATATGGCACACAGAAGTCTTCGTCTTTCAACACTACTCATTTCTAAAATACGCCACTGAAAATTAGAAAAAAGTTTAAATAATGTATTCTAGCTCAATAAATCTACTTAAAAAATACCGGTTGCACACAAGCCTGTCATTTTCTCGTTGGATGAGATGCAGATTTCTGATGTTTTAGATTGGTTGTGGCACATCCGGTTTAACCAGAAGTGCTCTCAACTTTGCTATTTTAAATGGAACACCCTTTATGATTTTCAAAAATCAATTCTACAGGCAATTCCAAGAAAATACTTTATTCTTAATTAGTTTTTGGAAAATTGGAGTTCAAAAAGTCATTTTAACCGCCATTTTTATCGATTTGTTAAAAAAACAAAAGATGATAATGCGATTTTTACACATATTTTATGATCCTAATATCCTAACACCGTAAAAATACAATTTCCGGTTTTACCGGAAGTACCCCAGAAATTGACTTTCGACAGTAAAGCACTTAAATAATTCAAATGGAAACCACTATCTTAAGCCTTAAATTTTAACTTAACACTTATTTTTTATTTATTTTTTTTGTTAATTATGTTATATCTCTAAACCTAATAGTTTTTAAGATATTAATAGTAAAACGCTAGGCTTCCTTGAAAATATCGAAGAAAATATGTTTTTTAACGTTTCACTATTGAAAACTTAAAGCTACTAGGTTAAGAGATAGGATATAATTAACAAAAAATATTGAGAATTAAGGGTTAAGTTTAAATTATACTATAGCTGAATTTTTGAACTACTAATTTTAATATGTCTGCCATTAATATTAAGTTTTAATTGTTAAGTAAATGTTTAGGGTATGTTTTTTATGTAACTGAGTGTTTAAATTTTATACCTATTTCTGTATTTTCCCATAGTTTGTTACGTTATGCACACTATGGGCCTTTTGTGGCGCCATTTCATTTTATTGTGCACTGTTTTTTATACTGTACAATTCTTCTGAATAAAGAGATTTATTATTAAATATAAGTCTTAAGGTAGTGGTTTCCTTTTGAATTATTGAAGTTCTTTACTGCTTAAAGTTAATTTCTGTGGTATTTTTATGGTAATAGGATATAGAGTTCAAAAAATTTGTTTAAAAAATTGCATTAGCCCTTTTCTATCATTTGTTGTGTGTTAAAACATCGATAAAAGTGGCGGTTAACATGATATATTTGAACACCACTTTCTCAAAAACTAATTAAGGTATAAATAAATAATACGTTTATTTATCACTTGGCTAGTACAAACAAAATTAACAGTAACATGAATTTCACAAGTAAATAAAATAAATAAATCAATTCCGTACATAATCTAAAAGTCTCTTGTTAAAAGTGTTAAGTTCAGGTGCAAATTTTATGTTATCAGGCAGTTCATTAAAATGGCGAACACCACCATAAAAAAGAGCTTTTTGTAAAGATGTTGTATTTACCATAGGAATATTAAAATGTTGTTTGGTGCTTAAGTCAGTGTTACATGTATTTTCTTGGAATAGCCTGTAGAACTGTTTTTAAAAAATATATAGGGTGTTCCATTTTTAGATACGGTGCCAAAAATGATAAGAGTTATAGTTATGAAACCATAAGCAACACATGTTTTGGGTATCGGACTAGGCGGGTTTCGTGACTGTTACAATTTTTGGCACAATGTTTAAAAATGTCATGTAAAACTTTGTGGTAAATTTGTCCGACAAAAAAATTACGCGTTCGACCAGTCCGACATTCGAAACATTTGACATTTCCCCAAGCCCTTGGAAGAAAGTGAATTCCGTCCACGTCCAAGTCCACGCTATGTGGGGCTATGTGGCGCGCTATTCGGAGCGGCGAATTGTTGCAAGTCTGGACGCAGCATAGTATTCCCCACTGGCATCTTAATAATAGTAATAACTTTATTCTTGTTAACAACCACTTTAAAGGTTTTATAAACGTCACATAAAGTAAAATACATTTAAATAACCAAAATTAGTTTAAAATATGTTTAAGTACATATAAGCACAAATCACAAAAGTTTTATAAAACTCATCAAAAGAGTAGCAAGCACCATTTAGCAGGACCTGTTTTATTTCGCTTTAAAAAGGTTTAAAGGTAAACACTTTATTACCTCAGGAAGGTGATTAAAAAATTTTGGACCATAATAGTTAAGTGCATTTCGACTTCTCGCTACTCCAGTAAGGGGTAATTATAGATTAACTCTCCATCACGTGTATATTAAGGTGCTGTGAATATTCATTTAAATTATCTTGATATATCTATAATCTTAAAGTCATTTTCAACCAAAAAACCAGAACTAACCATAACTATCCAAAAAAATATAATTACCTTTGGTTTGTGAAAAATATAAATATAAATTTTTATATATTTTAAAGCTTTAATTAAGTCCTGCATAATGCATTTTCTTTAATTTGATTTATTACTTTTTTAATGTGGATACAACCAAATCACTTTTAAATAATTTTGTAAAATTAAAGCCTATTTGTAAAATTTAACTTCTATTATATTTTTTTTTCAGCTAACTTACAAGACCATAACTTTTATTTAGTTAATAATAATTAATGTTCATATAAAAACACCCAATTTAAAATATACATTAGGGTGGAGTGAAAAAGCATCAAATACATTTTTTTTTTGAATTAAGAATTCTAATACCTACCCCAAAAAGTTGCCTACAACCCCACTTAGTATTAGTTTGTTGAAATCGGTAAATATCTTCTGCCGCCACAAGCTCATTGAAATTTTTAACAATATTTAAAATGTTTAAGGTAACAATACAAAAATAAAAGATTTTTCTATGACCTTCATACCTACCTAAAATTACAGAATTGCTGCACAGACTAATGCAGGAATATAAAAATAATGTTTTAATTCCGCCCCCTTGCCGTCCTTCTATAGCGGCCTTAAATTTAACATAACTTTTTAAATAGGTTTGTCTTTAATTTACTTCAATAAAAAAAACAACCAAAACATATTTAACTTTAAAAACGTGGTATATTATATAAATACGTTGCAAGTAAAAAATAACGTACCTGACTGACATTCCTGCCAATTAATGAATTCAAAACCTTTAGCTAGTCCAATATTTCTCACAAAAATAATGTAAGCCACTGATTTTTTTGAAATTTTTATATTTTATTTAAATTAAGTAAATGAAAATACAGCTTTTTTGTTACATAATATTTTTACGTAGCTTGCTTAGTTTTCAATTTAAAAAATAAATTTGGCTAAATTTTCATATTCCCATTACAAAAGTTGATCACCCTGTATCTTAAGAATGAAAAATTGGCAGACCCATGTTTATATAAACTTTTTTTTATTGTTATAAAACTGGCTTTATAAATAAAACCTTTTAGTTTTTTTTTACCTCAATAAGGAAACACTCAGTATACTTTATAGTAAACTCTTATTATGTAAAATACATAGTTTTTGGTGAAACACCGCTGCATTGGGGAGACAGAATGTGGAGTTAAAATTTAAAAATATTTTTCACTTATAAGTTACATGTGAGGTTACCTTTTTTGTATTACATCACCCCTTATTTTTGTTTTAACTAAAAAATCAAAATAAAATTTTGATAAAAAACAGATATTCAAAAAAATCAATGTAGCTGGAGCGGCAGAAAAACTTTTCAAATTTTAAAATTAAAAATATTAAAATACTTGACAATGGTACTAGCAACTTTTGCGCACTACTAGAAATAAAATTTTTAACTTGAAAGTGTATGTGTAGAGACGGGAAAGTAAAAAAGTATTTGGGCATAATTTTTAATTCTAAATAACTTTTTCTATTTAACATTTAGATATATATTTTAAAATAAGGGTGCATGCATGCAACAATTTTTATGAATAATAAAATATCGACTAAAATATTCTCACAAATGGTATTTAAAAAAGTTTCCAGTTTGTTGCATACTGAATTAAAAAATTCAAAATTGTCCTAATTTAATAAGCCACAGGTATGTTAAAAATTAGTTAATAATAAAACAATGTTGTGAAGCTTCTTGTTTTATACCATTAAAAATAAAATAATACTTGTTTTTTTCTAATTAATTATTTCTGATTACTTAGATATAGGTATTGTACATGAATTAATTTTAAGTGTGCTGCTGAAAACCACATATTGTTATCTATTTGGGTAGTACCTACTTAAATATGGAAGCAATTTATTTATAGCAGTTTAAATAGCCAGCAGTATAGACCTCAGTTTAGACACATACATTTACTAATTCATCATGAATTTAAAATACGTCATATTGTGTTTTTTTTGTTTAAAATACAAAACACCTGGCCAAGTGCTATGTAAAAATAAAATTTGTAAAACTTGGCTTTGCATAGCTTTGTCTTGGCTGACCCTTGAAATATTTTTACATTGGTAAACACATACATACATATTCTCTTAAGGTTTAAAATCGAGATACCTTGAAATTCATACAAGGTCTAGGTTTCCCAGAAATAAAATCTTACATTTAACCGAATGAATGTTATCTATAAGAAAAAATAAAAAAATTAAAGAACCCTGATGGAAATTGGGAATGCAATTTAGGTTTTGGTTGTTTATATTTTCTAAAATATGTTAAATTAGGTATTAAAATAATTTTTATTTTAGGCCATAATCTTTTAATAATCCTATAGAAAGATGTTATGGATAAATTGCACTTGTTTACATTGAAGTAGAACATCAAGGATCCAATTTAAATTCATCTGGTTGATAAACTAGAGCTTATTTTAAACAAATATACAGTGTGTCCCAGAATAAATGTTACAAGAGAACAAGTGGATCAAAAATTTTTGAATTTTAAAACGAATTTTTTGGAAAACTGTTTGCATGGTCAAAAACTAATAAACACAAAATTTTACTTCATTTAGTATTATACTATTTATAGGTAACTAAAGATATGAAATATGCCCAGGATCTAACTACTTTTATTTTTAAAAATAGAACAAAATTGTGTAAGAAAATGTTGTAGACTTGAATTTTATGTCAAAATATGGAGTTAAAGCAAGAGAGAGCCAAATTTAAAAGAAAATTTAATAATTAAAAATATTTTTGTGAAATTCCCTGCCTTAAGCAAAATATTTTAAAAGCTGTTAATGCATATAATTAGTAAAAAATTGATAAAAAGATTTTATTTACCTATTTTTAAAAATAAAGGTAGTTTACTCTTAGTCATTTTTCATATTTTTAGTTATAACTTGCCCTGTATATAACCAATTGAAGTTAAATTTTGCATGTATCAGTTTTGGACCATGCGACCAGTTTCTCAAAAGGGTGTTTAAAAATTCCAAAATTTTTGGTCCATTTGTCCTCTTGTAACACCTATCCTGGGACACACTGTATTTTAATTTAAAATTCCAGTTTATTGACTATCTACTTACCTCTGATAATGGTTTTATTTTGGTATGCAAAATGAAGTTAAATTTGCACAGTTCGCAAGATCTGGTATCTGAAGCAGCCAACCATTGTCGAAGACAATTCTGATGGACATATTTTAAACTTCCTGAACAGTAACATGGAGATAATAAAGGATTTTCTGCATCAGCTTCACAGTGACATATTCTACAGATATCTCCCATAGAATTAGAATAATTTGAATCAGTATCACATTTTGAAAGATCCTGTTTTTTGACAGAATCTGAAAAGGCTTCTCTGGAGACAACCCCATGAGTCTCTTTCACTTTTATAAACTGCCCAGGCATAGCATTTAACGAAAATTTAAAATTATTAAATTAAATTACTTTATATAACACTATTTGAGCAATTTTTTTCACTTTGTCACAAAATCTATTTAGGTTTACATTTTTGTACACTGTCTGACTGTGCTTGATTTGCTTGAAATTGATGCAGACTGTGCGTGCTTCGTATATATTTGGAGAATTCAAAGTTAATAAAATTTAAAGTACTTATTTTTCTCTTTGGACTTGACGAGAACACTGACCGTTAAGCAAGGATTCTTATGTTTTTCTATCTCCGTACTCGCTCCTTGAAAGCGGGCCGTCAAGTAAAAGCTTTAATACGTCAGGCACAGCTGATTGTCAAAATAGACGGCGTAGAGCACCCGTTAGCCCGTTAGGTGGCGCATCCCACATAACCTGAAAAATCGAAGATGTATTATTGATTTTGTGATTTGTGATTGTAATGACGATTTTATAAACAGAGTTTTGTCTAGCGTTTTAATCGCTTGCTTGCAAATTAAATTATCAAAATATTTAATAAATAAATAAAATAGTATGACGGAAATACGAAAACGTCGTGAGTCCGACGGAAAGTTGCTCGAATCAGCAGAATCAGACCATGTAAGTTAATTTATTTCTACTAAATTTCTACCTATAGATATAGGATTTTGTATACATTTCTTGAAATTTTACCTCTTCAAAAGTTGAATTGGCATTCTAAAGTTTTTCCCCATTTCATTTTAACCGCAAAATTGTCTTTTGAATATTTATTTATAAGAAGGTGACAGTTTTTAATAGATAAGTGTTTCCTAGTATTCACAAATATGTTTTAAATTTAAAGTCAGTTTTTTCAAGAAAAAAAAAGTAAAGAATTAATATGATTTATAACATCCTATATTACATTTAAATTACTTTATTGGGAAGTTGTTAATTAATGCTTTGCTATGTATCAGCACAACAACTTTAGGAAGTTGGCAAATATTTATGTCTATAATTTAATTAGTTAATTGATAGGTCATTGTAAGGTATTATAATTCAATACTGCAAAGCTAGATTTTATACTGTTACATGCGTTATGTTTCAGATGTGTAACAACACATGGTAATATAATAAATTTTATTACCTTTTGTTATTGTATTAGGTACTTATTATATAAAATTTTTAGGGTTTAATATTACTTTGACTACCTACAGAAAGAGTCGCGTATTTGTTTTCAACTAAGTTTAGAGCAGGCACTTAAAAACAGTGCTGGATTAAGACTTCGTGATGCCCTAAGCAGTTCACTCCTGTGGTGCTCCCAAGACATAAAATTTTTGAAATTGAAAAAAAATTGGTCCCCTTATAAATCATACATTTCTTTTCATTAACTCCCAATTTTTCTAAGAGCAAAAAGAAGTGCCCCCTTTGTGGTGCTCCCCACAACGTGATGCCATAAGCAATTGCTTAAAAGTTAATTTGGAACTGCTTAAAAACACATTTGTTTTTAACCAGAGGTTAAAAGGTTTGGGTTATCATGTATTTTCAATCAAAAGGATGCAGGTGATATCTTAGGAATGTTATTGTTACCATATATTTTTTATTTAATTAGTAAATGAAATATAAAAAAACAATTTTTAGGATTTTTATATTTTAGTAAATGTAGATGTATGCACAACTAAACCACAAAAACTTATGATGATTAGGTACTACTAACTTGCCAAAACCAATATAAAAGTACATAGATGTAAAAAAACTGCTTAATGAATTATTTCCACAGCGTTTTTGGTCAAAAATGTACTTTTCCTTATTTGAACCTTTTTTTTTTGGGCAGGTAGACTGAGGATATTCTGGTCAAAATCAAATTCAAATAATTTAAATTTATGCCAAAATACAAATATATGTGCACAAATCAAAATAAAAATAAAATAATTTTAGGCTTGAAACAGATAATTATGTTAAAATATTAAAATATATTAAAATATACTGGTGCTATACATATTAAAATTACTGCTCATGTTTAAAATTAATTAATTTTAAAATTCATTTCCTATTATAAAATGCATTCACACACAAAAATTCTTTTACTTTCGCTTTCATACTTTTCACTGGCAACTCTCTAACACTTAAAGGCTGTTAAAAAGTTTGACTGCTATAAATTCTGGTCTATTTTGACATCCTCAGAGCTTGCAGTACAGAGCCACAATGTCATCCCGATGTCTTGTGTCATAGCCTTGCAAATCCCTGTACTAAAGGTACAAGTGTTCGTTTTTTTAATATACATGACACAGGCCAAGATGTAAACCGAAGGAAAGGGGAACACTAAGGTTAATAAAAGCCTATTTGCAATCATTTCGATACCCCCAAACCGGCAAGTATTCTTACTGCCTTTCTCTCCAAAACCCTGTCTGCATTTGCTGCACTTTTCCACGCCAAGATACCATACAATATAATGGAATGAAAAGGTGCATAGTATGCAAACTTTATTGATTCATTGCTGACGCATACCCTGTGTCAACTTAGGATCAAGATGAACTCCCAGAAACTTTACAGTGTCGACATAAGCATTCACATCACCAATACCCCTTATAGAAAAAACAATCTGTTGGTTTTTTTCCCTATTTAATTAAAGGTGATTGACATTAAACCAATCCTCAGCTCGAAACTGTGCATCACCCATCACCATAAGAACATCCTGCAGTTATTTACCAGCAAAAGATATGGTGGTGTCATCGGCAAAGAGAGTATAACTTACCACAGACTCGGCCACAGGGAGATCGTTTATAAAAATCAGAAATAGGAGTGGTCCTAGGACCGACTCCTGGGGTATACCAATGTCAACCACTCTCTCCGCCGATAGCACTCCATTTACTCGCACGACCTAAGTACGGTCTTTTAGATAAGAGCCAATGTGCCGCAGACTATTGTTACAAAAGCCATAGTGATGCAGTTTATTTAGAATAATTTAGGTCCTTAAAAGAGTCCAACGTAAATACCAGAAATTAAATCCAGTACAGCCTGAATGGTATCCAAGTCTTTTCTGAATGCAAATTGACCCTTGAAAAACAGTTTATTGTTTCCAAAAAAAGTTGTTATTTTATTGGCTTAACATTTTTCAAAAATCTTTGATAGTATAGGTAAAAGAGGGATAGGACGATAGTTAGACATTGGGTATTATCACCCTTCTTAAAAATGGAAGTAACGATGACCTTCTTTAATACCTATTGAAAAACTCTCTCTCTTATACAGTAATTGGGCAGCTTTGTTAGAGGTTTAATAATGATGATTTTTATTGTTTTAACCAGTGTGACAGAGATACCAAAAATGTCAGAGCTCTTTTTGTATCTTAATACCATCAATTACTTCTCTGACTTCATTTTATGGAACCTCCCCAAAAAGAAAGTGCCTGAACCTCATTTTGGAAGCAAATTTTCTATGGGGTTGGTGCCTGTACGGGAAATATTATTTCTTACCAAGTTGCGAGCCACAGATGAATAGTAGTCGAAAATACACCCGCTGCAGAAAGAGTGGGTTTAACTATAATCAACCAAAACATTTTTGTTCAATAAATATGCTGAAATATACCCTGTGAATAAACTATAATTAGCCCCCCTCCTTCACCCCCTAACGATTATTTTGGTCCGGAAGTGTTTTTCTTACATAGTTATGGTGCACTTAACAAAACTATACCATTAGTTTGCTGTAAGGCCAGCATTGTGGTTTGTTGTTTGTTTATGTTTTGATTTCTGACTTTTGGATTTTGTTGTGATAAAGTGTTTTTCTCAAATTGTGTTTTAAAACATTACGTGACACCGAAAGAACATCTACTCACACATATAATGAAAATTAATATAAAGTAACCACATTATTTTAAAAAATCGGTAAATGCTGAGTTTTTAGTAAATTTGCATCCTCTTCTTTTTATTAACAATTCTGAATAAGAACACTAAATTGGAGCCCATACTCTGTAACGCAAAAGAAAAGAAATTTCCTGAAATGTCCACATGATTTACATTGCATAGAAAGGAAATGTCTTTTTATTGCGTTACAGAGTACCGGCTCTGTTTTGTTATTTATTTTACAAAAATTGTTGTTTGTTAAATTGCTAAGCTTTACTTACAAACGCCAAAAGTATGTTTACACAAAACGGCTTCTTTCAAGGATCATGGTCTTACTGATTTCAAGTTATAGGCTTTTTAAGTTATTATAAAATATTTAAAAAAAATAAATGAATAAATAAATAATTACGACCTTCTAAAAGGGTATTGGAAGCTATTTTGCTGTTAAAATTAAGAGTTGGCCGTGAAACGAAGGGAAAATATAGTGAAATTTAGGTTAGTTTGATATTTAATGATGACGGATATGTCGAAAACGAAACGTTTCCGACTAAAATTTTAGATTCGTGATTAGCGCTCAAAAAACCTGTATACAAAAATTAGTCAAAATCACAGTAGGCGCCACATTTTAAACAATTTACCGAATCCTGTAAGAGGACATATTATTACCTTTAGGATAAATTTTTAACTCATCTTCTAGGTTATTTTTTTTGCAAGTAACTAAAAATTTTAAAGTATTTTTGTCCATTCTAAAACACGCAACACGCCACACAAGTAAACATTCCCCGCTATTCCCCACCGCACCGATTTTATGTTTATTATTCGGTCACAAGTCACAACAGCCCTGCGGACTTCTTATGGTTGTTACTTATCTTGTATATGTCTGATCTAAGCTTTAAACGATCTCAATCTAACTTTTGTATTTAATGACTATAATGGCGGAAAATCATTTATATTATTTAGTTACCTAAGTGAGGGTAAAGATTAATCCCATTTTAGGAGTAAACTTTTTAGTGTTTCTGTTGATGTTTTGCCCAAAGAACTTTTTAATATGGTTTTATTAATACCTACGTTAATATTTATGGTAACAAACGACAGTAATTTTTATGTATTCAGGTTAATTAAGGATGGCTGTGGAAAACAAATGCAAGTTTTCTGCTAAAAGCCTTAAATTTAACTTGCATTTGTTTTCCATTGTCATCTTTTATTTACCTGCATACGTTAAAATAATCGTCGTTTGTTACATTAAATTACTACACTACGTAATAATAAAACCTGATTTAAAAGTTCTTAAAGCAAAATATCAACAGAATAAAATCCGAAAATTTAATATATTTTTTCATGTTTGTTTTTTTCTTTAAAAAAGGGCCAAATTGTACCAGTCCCACTAAATTAATTTTTAGAAGATATTTCCCAGATAAAAGAATTAAACATAGTTGAATCTCCCCAAATCAACGAAATTCCTACAATTACGCCATTTTGACGAGATTTTCTTTTTTACCTTTGGGGAAAAAATAATTTTAAACCAAAAAAAAAAATAGCCAAAATTCCATTACAAATTTCCAATTTTTAACTGAGCTTGCGGTAAAAAAAATATAGAAAAATAGGTAATTAAAAAATCTTTTTGAATAAAAAGTCATGAAGGATTAAAGAAAACGCAAGAAATTAAGAAACATGCTGTAACGAGTAAACGCAAGATAGCGAATTGCGGTTTTCACCAGTAAGTTAAGATTGAAATGTGGGTATTTTAAATAAAGGTCAGTTTTTATGTAAAACATACAGAAACATGAGTTTCCTATAGAAAGCGTCGAATTAGGCCCACCCTGTACTTGAATATTGTTTATTCGTAGCATACCTTTTTATTATATGCTTTTAAAAGTAAAAAAAACAACATTGCACTTTTAAGTACTAAAAAGTTTTAAATTTATAGCTGCGAAAATTTCTAATAAATTAGCCAAGTTTTTGTTTTTAACAATTAGGTATTCGTTCTACTTAAATTAACAATTTTACAAATTAATTGGACTTATTTGGACATTGCACTTGCAATGTTTTATGTTTCATTTAGTAGATATTAACATACTTATTGTAAAATTTTTAATCGGTAATCATTCCACAACATAACGGAAATTTTGTCCGATAATTAAAAATGGGCAAAAATGTTAGGCACCACTGTTTAGAGGGATACAATTTAGTGTGAAAATTTACTTGTTCAGGTTTCTCCCCTACCCCCACTAACATAAACATCAAAAAGTACAAATGAAAAAGGGGGTCAAGTGATACCTTATCTTACAAGGTTTTAAATTCTCTCTTTAATTGTTTCAGTTGTTTCCGAGAAAATACCAGGTGTCCCTAGACTGTGGCTCACCCCTATAACTTTTTGTTTTTTATACAGTGAGGATATTAAAAGTCCTCTCCCCCTTTATCTTTTGAACGGGACAAGATATCGAGGTCGAGTAAATATTGGGTAAAAGGGTGTCACTTAAAGTACTTTTTGGCATAAAAATAATTTCTGTCAAGTGAACTAATACTAAGGGGACACCAGCAACATTTTTTTCAAATGTAAATTGGGGTCAAGTGACACCTCGTTTTGAAGGCCCTTTGATTCTCTTCCTTTTTTTTTTAAACAAACCACGAAGACGAAAAGCCTAAATTCTAACGTACCGTGGGTGTCTTAAGCGAGGTAAGAGAGAGTTTGTTGACACGGGACTTAAATACTTAATGATATGGGGGAAGAAAAGACCTCCTCGGGCATCAGGTTCCATATTCTAGAAACTCTAGGGATGAAAGAACAAACAAAGTGGGAAGTTCGGGGCTTGTCCAGTTGCACAGTATAGGGATGCATACGCGCGGCACCACGATTTTCTCTGTTGGGAACCGTGAGTGGAGGAACTATACTGGACAATTCTTCAAAGCAGAAGCCATGGAAGAACCTATAAATAAGCGATAAATCCCCCACAGCCCGACGATGGGCAAGAGAGGGAAACCTTTCTGTAAGTGAAGGATCATTAATGAGACGAATAGCTCTTTGAATAGAATCGAGAATGCTCAGGGTTGTGGGGGAGGCCATGCCCCAGATATAAAAACAATATTCCAATTCGGATTTGGGACACATATTATAAGGTGTATAAATTAGAAGCGGAAAAATACTTTTTGGCTCGAAAGACAAATCCAAGCTTTTTAAGCTGCCGTGGCTATAGATACAATGTGTTTATGCCAGTTAAGGTTACTTTCAGATGTGACGCCCACAAGATTAAAGGTGTCTTTGCTCTGTAAAACTTGGCCGCTCATAAGTAGAGGATGAGTATTTGATGACTCTTTTCGCGACAAGGAACATGATTGTGTTTTGGATGCATTAAAATGGACGAGATTTTTGGCGCCCCAATCCAATATTAAATTAAGATCCTGCGAAAGAGATATCTGCATCGCTCTGCGTTTGTTTCCTACTTTAATAATTCTTTTCTTTTCATACTCAATGGTTAAAATCTTTCCACTTGCTACTAAGGCTCCACCTTAATTTGCTTCCTTCCGATGGACACTTTTTAATTCATTAAGATTTACTTCTTTTTCTTTCCTCCATACCAACGAATAAAAGCACTTTAAAATACACAATTTCAACATTTGTCAGCAAATTAAAATGAATTTTAACAGTGTGCACGAAAAAACCTCTTATTTAACTTTTTATCAAAAAGTTTATAAATAGCAACTATTTCCTTAATTTTTTTTGTGACTGTGCTACGATTACCTAAATCCCGGGGATGGCAAGCGCCCCACCCGGCCCCTCCCAGCCGGCGTCCATAATTGTATTCCAAATGTCATTTTTTAACCATATAAGTAAAAATATACCGATTGTCTTGTTTAAAATAAGAAAGTTAAAATAATTTTCGATAAATCGGAATTGATAGAATACAACTAAAACAATACATTGGTTTTGATAACAATTTATTGTGTCTATGATGCACAAAACACACCAAATTCACTTTTCTGTTTCAAAAGAGAAAACAACACCTGTAATATCGATGGCAGCGGCGTAAGCGTTCGCGCGCTTTTATTTATATTTAGTTTCGATTTTATTTTAATCAAGATATTTGATTAATATTTTTAAATAGATATGCAAGACAATTTTGTTTATTTTAAATGCAGATAACTAATACACTTTCATTATTTTAATCATGTATCTTAGTATATTAATCATTCGTACTCAACAACAAAAATATTTTTTGTGTGTCTAAAGGTTTTTCACCTTCAAAATAATTATATCCACGTGCAAACTTAAATTGTATCATTATGTATTAATATTTAGCATTCAATTAAAAACCATGTATTAAACTTGCGTCTGTGGTCATGTTAAAAGATCAAAATGTATATCAATTTCATTTTCGTTCCATTTATTTACTTTAGCAAAAACTTACTTTATGTATTGAATAAAAAGGTCCGATAGGTTTTTGTTGGTCGGTGATTGATATTTCTAAGCTTCTTTCTTGAGGGTGAACCGCTTGTCTAATACTGCTACACTCAGCTTTCTCTAATAATTCTAATAGCAATACAATCCAAAGACAACTGCCACCAGAAACCACTTTGACATCTGTGACATCTGAATATGATCTGATCCGATCCATGATCATTTCTCTATTTTTTTAGACTTGAAAACAAACTGTAAAACGGAAAAACAATTTTACTTTATTATAAAATTATTTTTCTCCTCTTTAATCAGTTTTGGATGTATAAACATAAGTAATAAAATATGGATATTTCTATTAAAAAAATAATTTAAAGGTTTTTGTCAATGTAACTTTTAACGTTAATATTTTTTCAACCCTGTAATTAGTAATTGTCAACATATCAATACATTTCACTAATGGCACATTTCCTCTAAGAGAAATTTAACCCGCTTTTTAATATAGGCTTCTGTTTATAGAAAAACGATCGTTTTGACTAAAATTAACTTGTTTTTTAATTTTTAAGGTTTTTAAGAAGTTTAACACCCTTTATTTTAGGAACAAAGAATTTTTATAAACTTTTTGTGTTAAGAGTTTATGCACATATTTAATTAACAGCCAGCATATCGCGTATAAGTATAGATTTCAGTCAATGATTTTAGTATTTAAGTGAAATATCGAACAAATAGAATGGTTTCAGTGTAAACGTGGTTCTGAAAAAAATCCTAAAATAGTAATAATCTATTAACACTACCTTTTTATAAATTTCTTTCCAAAGCCATTTCCTAGACAGAAATACATTATTCTACTCAATTTTATCATTATAGTCTAAATTATATGCCCTTTTTTAATTATATTTATTTGATAATTATAGTCTTGTAGAAAACAACAACTGAATATTTCCTTATCCCAAATTATAACAATTTATTTGTTTATTGTATTATTAGCTAGACAGCTTGCCACTCACAGTACATAAAAAACAATAATAGATGCATATACACAAATAATATATTCCTAATTATTTAGCAATAAATCTAAAATAATAGTTATCGTTTTATACTATTTAATGATATTTTTGCTGAAAAATACTTAATGAAGTATTTTTAATTAACGATTTTGTTTTTTCTATGATGACCTATACAGTGCATTTTTACAATATGCCCCCTTTTTTTAACGGATCAATTCAAAAAATAAAACTTTGAAATGTGAAATTAATGCATAAATACTTTATTTTAGAGTAAAATTTACAGAGGAAAATTTCAAGATGGCGGCTGGGCGCTATTTAAGAAAAAAAATTAATGGAAAGGTGGGTCTTGTGGCACATTATTTTAAAGCCTTTAATGAGCACTTTATAACCCAAGAACTAATAAGCTAAAACAAAATAGCGCTAGTTCAAAAATTACCTAAATACCTGGTCTGGATGGTCGTATTTCCGAAACTAATTCTCCACATTAAGTACATCGGTAAATGATCATCCAAATCAGGAATTTAGGTAATTTTTAAGGTACCTCCATTTTGTATTAGGTGAAAGCATTGTACTTTATATTCTAGGGTTATAAAGTAATCCTCAGAAGCTTTAAAAGGATGTGCCACAAGACTCCCTTTTCCTTAAATTCGTTTTTCCAAGATGGCGCCCAGCCGCCAGATAAGTGTCAACACCAGTGTTGTGTGAATAAAAACAGTTTATAGTATTACTAGAACAACCGTTCCACAACACTTTTTAATTATTATGAAGTTTTAACTTTGTGTCAACCATATGAAAATCTTGTTTATTATTCATTTTAAAAATCATTTTTAAAAAGTTCTGCATGGTCTTAAACTCAATATGCAATAATTATTTTTTTTAATCCTATGCAAGGTATGTCAAAAACTATTAATTTTGCTCAAAAGCAAAGTACCTTTATGTGTGATAAAATCAAATATTTGTTAAAGTATTTTTTCCGTTTTGCTTAAGACACCTTTAAAATAAGTATAGTTTTTCAAATGCATGACGACTTTTACTGCCAACGAAAATTCTTTGTCCACGCAATGTATTCTCGACGTTTGGAAACAACGTATCATCGTCACCGCTCCTCATGACCAATATTTCCGAAAAACAGACAACCGTTTTGGTTCATCTTGCAACAGTCATATAGTCGGCTGTGGTTAAGTTTCCGGCTAGGCATAGACTTATGATTGGTCACTTATTGTTACAATCCTTAATCAATGTCAAAACGGCCGTGTAAAGGAGTAAAATTTTAGCATTGTTGTGCAGCAAGTGTTCTAAAGCACCTCCTTTGTATTTTTATGCTGCGTCCAGACTTGCAACAATATCCCACGGTGATTCAGAGCTTGTCGGTTTTTTGCATCAAAGGAGCGCGCAAATTGGTTGGTTTGTTTGGATGGATGTTTGGCGAATTGTTGCTGTCTGTTAATAAGTTAATTACAAAAAATATAACTATACTATATACTAATATAAATAAATAACAGCCCGTCAAGCACTTAATTCCAATTTTGACTTAGCCTACCTACCACCAACATCAGATGCTGCTAAAAATCATTACTTTAGTGTGTACATTCAAATTCAAGTAAGGTTAGGAAATAAAAAAATCTTTAGGATTGGGAATGGGCAAAAAAGGTAGCATTGTAATATTTTCATATCTACAAATAGAACGCCATGATATTTTTGAGAAAAACATATTTTAAGGATTATAGCAAAATTAATCTTATTGTTCTCAGTAAATATATTATATTTTATGTTTGTTGTTTCGGTAATATATGTGTTTCTTATGCCCTTTAATTTATCATTTCTAATTTTTTTGATATGTGTAATTTTTTCCATGATACACGTTGATTTATAAAAAAGTACCGATTTTCAAGATAGTGGACCGAATTTGAGGTCTATGGGCCCGCGGATTTTATGGGATTTTTAGTATGTTCAATAGGACCTTAAACACTAGCCTTTCCCACTTGTCCCAGCTTTAAGCTAATTTGTCCCGGATACACTGCTAGTGGTATGTGGGATATTTAAGGCAATTAATGTTTATTCTTATCATTTAGTCAATAAATATTTCATTTATTAATTGCATTTTTTTGATGTGCGGTGAAATTTTAAGTAAGGGAAGCAATTAATAAAAATTTACCTAAATTTAATTTGTAACAATTATATTTTAGAGAATGATGTTTAGTAGTTTTGTTTTAGGGGAAGCACAGCTTCCATGGACTGCACGCCACTACCTTCTTTAAACTTTTAGTAATTGTGACTATAGGTTAGACTGAATTGTCTTTTTTTATAGATTGATAGTGAAGATGACAAAACAGCAAAAGCTGCTACTGATCTTTCCAAGACTATTCCAACTGGCACGGACAAAGCACCCGGCCTTTTGGAATTGCTTGTTCGAGATTTGCCCGACAGATGGAGAAATTGGGCTGTAAGGGCTATTTTTAGCATGATAATGATTATATTTTTTTCTTGGTCATATATGGTGGACCGTTAGCTCTAATGATTACGGTAAGTATAATTAGCGTTACAGTTTTGCTTATTTACATATAAAAATTGGTGTAAAATATTTAACCGTTTTTAAATCGAAAGACAAAGTTGTGTTTCAAAATTATTTTTGAAAAATCATTTTAACTCATCTCTATATGCCCAACAAACCGACAATAATAATTAATCATGTTCTCATTATTTTCACTTTTTTTTAACTATTCACTATTTGCTTAATTAAATTAACTCTCTCTACGATTTATATATTTACTACTTTATATTAATAAATATTTTTAAGGATAAAATGTTTTTAATTTTATCAGATTCAGAAAATTGTGATAGTTTATTATACATATAAGTTTAATTCGTTGGAGTTTATCTGTGGTGTGTTAAATGCTTTAGTTATAATAAACTTATATATATTTTTTAAATTTTAATTTGTGTTTTTTTTAGTTCTAATAATTTTATGAAATTATTTATTTTCTTGTTGCTGTATCAAATGGGTAATCACTGGAAAAAAAATACTAGTTTTTTTTATAAATTACCTTAAATTTACAATTATTGACTAACCAGAAACAAAATTCCTTAGTTGACCGAGCCCGTGAAAGCTTTCGTTCTATGTTACTACTAGCACTGATTCCACTGTTTTTTCTTTTATCACTCCCATCTACAGTGTGTTCGCCTAAGTTCTCTACATATGAGAAACTGTTTTATTATTAAAAAGTTATTCTTTATAAAAAGTTCTGCATGAGTTTAAACCAAAAATGCAACCATATGAATTTTGTTAAAAAGGAAAGTACATCTTATTTTTAAAATATCAAAAATTATTATTCAGGAAAAATGTTAAGAAATAAAAATAACTCCCTAATATGTAAACTCGTTCATTTACAAAAAAAAGTTTTCTTTAATTTTCTAAGCGATAACGAGCGTTTTTGTTACTTTCCGCTGTTTTGACAGTTCTTAAGCTTTCTTTACATATTACATTTCGAAATAAGTTTTATAAATGTACAAATTTAAATTTTCATCGTTTTATCATAAAAAATGTAAAAAAAACTTTTTTCTTGCAAATGAATTAGTTTGCATATTTAGGAGTTATATTTATTTCTAAACATTTTTTCTTTATAATTATTTTTGATATTTTCATTAATAGGGGTACTTTCCTCTTAAACAAATTTTACATATTTTGAGATACCTCGTATACCACTGAAACAAATGAATATCTAATTATTGCTTTTTAGGTTTTACACCACGCAGAACTTTTTATAGAAAGTTTTTTTTCGTAAAATTAATTATAAAAAAGTTTCCAATATGTAGAGAACTTAGGCGAACACGCGGTATAGTTGGTATCATTTTCTCCAAAATATTTTATCTTTGGGTGCGTTATTATTTTATTTTCTTGTTAGGCATCATAAGAAAAAAAGAATCCAGGGAGATGAAGAAGGAAAACTAACTCACACACTTAGAACTCGATAATAAAATAGTTAACGAGTTCTTTTAAACGTGTGGGTGGTACCTTCTCGGGCTAGTAGAAGCTTCTTTTTATCTACACTTTAAATTATTACCGACTATGGTGGTATTTCAATTCTTTCGGCAATTCCTAAAGTGTTTAAGTCGGTGCTCACGGACGACATTGTTTGGACCTTTAACCACTATATCATTCCAGAACAGCACGGATTTTACGAGTTGCACTCTACAGTGACAAACCTTGCGGTCTATCAAAACTTTTTACTCTCTGCCTTGGAAGCTGGACATTAAGTAAACGCCATTTACACTGACCTGGCTAAAGCTTTTGATAGAGTTTGTCATCAACTGCTTATAATGAAACTTTCCAAGATTGGTATCACGGGAACTTACCTGGAGATAATTAAGTCTTACCTCAGTAATCGTCGTCAACGCGTTTCTGTTTGTGGTTCGTACTCCAGAGAGATACACGTTACATCAGGTGTACCGCAAGGTTCGCACATTGGTCCTGTGCTCTTTCTTTTGTTTATCAATGATGTTGCCTCCTGCTTCCGTTCTACACGTTTTCTGTTATACGCAGATGATCTTAAGCTCTACAACACGCTCGATTCTGGACCAAACAACTTACAGTCCGACCTAGACAACTTTGGGTCATGGTGCTCTAGGAACTTATTAAGTATAAATGTCAAAAAATGCAAGGCAATCAGGTTCTACAAGTGTACAAATCGAATAGAATCTGTTTATAGGATTAATAATGAGTTGGTAGAGAACGTGGAATTCATTAACGACTTGGGTGTAATTTTTGACCGGAGCTATAATCACATTGATAGTATAATTCTGAAAGCCTTTAGAATGCTGGGCTTTATTAAACGAAACACAAAATACATTCACGATACCAAAGCCAGTACCTGCTTATACAACTGTCTAGTTCGCAGTGTCCTAGAATACTGTTCTGTTGTCTGGGCTCCTGGCTATAACGTCCACAAAAATAGGTTAGAAAGAGTTCAAAACAAGATATACCATATGAAACGAGGCTGCTGTTGTGTGGAATGAAAAGCTTGAAAACTAGGCGTCAGGACGCATTGCTTCCTTTCATGTTTAAGCTTCTCAATGGCTCTGTGAACTGTGCTGAGCTCTTGGAGTTGATTTTGTTTTTGGTACCTGTTCGACGCACAACAGCTCTTCTTCGAGCGTCCTCACCGAACGAACTATGGTCTTACGGCAATGATTGATAGAATGGTGCTCAACTACAATAGATTGTACTACAACGTTGATATTTTCCAGTGCTCATTGAGCCAGATTAAAAGAGGTATTTCGTAAATTAGGATTAATGCTACTTTGCAACTATTTATTTTGTATTTATGTAACATATATTTTTAGTTTGTTATGGGATTTACCATTTGGAATGTTTTATTCCGTAGGGTAAACTTTGTTAATAAATAAATAAAATCAGAAACAAGAAGCAACAAGAATTTAAAATATATTCTTAATAGTTTGGAAATTAGTTTATTTGACGACAGTAATTATAAAAAAATGATGCATGTATATTCTATCATCTGAAACGATTCCAAATTGATCCCAGCCAAATTGACACTGGTAGGCAATTTTACTTACCACTACCTAACATTCCATTACCACTACCTAACATTCCATTTAAACGCTTTTTAAAGGATTATTCTTAAATAGATAAACATATACAAAACATAGACATTTAAAAACCGCATTGATAATAATTAGTTGTTGTATTGTTTAGAAGAAAAGGTACACTTATTTTTAATTAATAACGTATATAATCGATCCTAAGAATTTTACGGATGGATGTATTGTTCTACTCTTGCAAACAAAATTTTCGGATTTGAATTTTTATTTCGATCTAGTCAACTATGCAGAGCAACTATAACTAACACATTATCTTCATTTTCTCCAGTTATTATTGATTGGCTATTTTATTTTACCTATTGAGCGTTTTAATACGGCAGTAAAGCAAATCGCCGATTTAAAAAAACTGGTATAACTCAAAAAAGGTGAATAATGAGAAAAAGCCAGTTGATTTGCTTAGGCTGTGAGAAATATTCAGAGATATGGCATAAGAATCATCTAGCAAAAATGGGTAAATGTTAGTGTAACGATATTGCACATAGGAATATACGTAATTTAAAATGCAATCTTAACAAAACAGAACTATGCCCTTTTTAAGTTGTAACGATCTTGCTAGAACCAACTAGCGATATATACATATTTTTCTTGATCCCTGTATTATTTGTAAAACTAACCTTATTTTTGTACTGGCACTATGAAAATTGTTATTGAAAAGGTTATGATAAGCAATAATATTTAAAAATCTGATATTATTGAAAAGCACATTATCTTTATCAGCTTTGTTAACAAGTTGTTTTACTAACGTCTGTTTAAATGTGGTAGACAATGATTTGGGCAGTCCTATCTCTGTCCGTTTTCAAGTGTAAACTAATACTCATTTCTATCGCTGGGAAGTTTATATACTGGTAGACCATCAACCCGAGACCGAGTTGGGTGAGATCATGCGTAAGGTTGTTCACATAGGACGCCAGCATTGGTTCACTTAAGGAATGGTTTTTAAATAGTGGGTATTTCCACACTTGGTATACTAAAAACATTTTGTTTGTTTTCAATAAAAACTGCTTCTTTAAATCCTCGCTTTTTCTAGTGAGGTTCCCTGTGAACGACCCGTGCTTCTGACCACCTAATCGCATGTTCTTTAAACCAAACGTGGTCATCGATTCCGGACTTAGATGTTTTGCCTTTTTGAGTATGATGCTTATGCTCCATAATACTTACATTAAGCGGGCTTTTTTTCCACCAATGTACGACTTCCCACATTCACATGGTACCTTTTTCTCCTGTTTAGATAATTTAGGTTTTGTTTTTGTCAGGGTGCTCCTAAGAGATGTTCCGGACTTGAAAACTGTTTTGGTTCCATATTGTCTGGCTATTTTTCTAGTCTTTTCTAATGTTTGTTTAATATATGGAATCGTTAGAGAGAGAGTGCATCATTCTCAGGTGGTCGCACTATTGGTTTCAAATTACATTTCTCAATGATTTTATTAATGACTTGACGTTATTCAGTTCGGCGTTAAGGGTTGCTTCGTCACTACATATTGTGCTTGTTCTTTTGCACACAGTTTTAATTATTTCTAGTTTGGTTGCTTCAGAATGGTTTGACCGGAAATTAAGGTATTGTATCGTATGAGTTGGTTTTCTTTATGCAGATGTGCTGATAAAACCATTTTGTTTGCTGACGAGAACGTCTGAAAAGGCAAACAACCTTTCTTTTCTTTTTCTTTGAAAACGGACAGAGATAGGACTTCTCAAAACGTTGTGTGAATAGTTGAAATAAAGACAACGGAAGTTCGAAATTCTTGTAGTATCATTTTTGTTTTACTAAATTGTCTTTGTAAAATTTACTATTTATATTAAGGTCAAAGCACACTAAGCGCTCAGGTCTCGGTACGCTCACAGTCCGGTCTAATATTTTACATGCTTTTTAAATGTCATTCAAGGTCGTTTATTTAAAAAGCATGTAAAATATTTTTGATCGAATGGTGAGCGTACCGAGACTTAAACGCTTAGTGTGCTTTGACCTTTATAGAAGTAAGAGCCCGTGAGCGGCAGACCTTCGACATTTTTTAAAAGCTGAAAGATTGTCAGCACATCTTCCCAACATAGGTAGAAGGGATGGAAGACTATAAAGTTTGACTCATAGTGGCTTTGCCAGGTACAGGTAGCAAAGGTTAATTAATTAAACCATAACTTTCGTCATTTTGTAAAAGCTGAATTTTATATATGTTACTTGGTACCTATTAAAAGATATTTTTTCAGTCGGCAGACTGCTTTGATAGTTGCAAACATTTTTGTGTGGCCCCATGATCTGATGAAGTTCAATATTTCTGTTATTCAACAAGACCTAAGAAAAGTCTTATATAAGAGTTGTAGTGTTTCTAAATAGGCATATCGGAAAAAAAATGTTGATGTTTACAGAGTGTTCCAAAAACTTTTTGTTTTTTAACTAACCTCTTACGCTCACATTCTGTATACATCGAAATATTTTTAGGACATGCCTATTTGGAAACCCTACAAATCTCATATAAGACTTTTGGTTATATCTTGTTAAATACCAGAAATATTAGACTTCCTCGGCCCATTGGGCCACACCAAAATGTTAGACTTCCAAGGGATTGGAACTGTCAAAACTGTCTAGCGACTAAGAAAATATCTTGTAAGACCTTCTGAATTATAACCGCAGGGCAGTAAGAAAGATAGTGGGTCAACTAACAGGTCATGGCAGACTTAATAAACACCTGGAAACCATGGGCCTGGCAGAAAAAAACCTATGTAGGTTCTGCCAGGAGGAGGATGAAACCGCAGGAACGTATGGTGCTACTGTGAAGTCCTTTGAATTTACCAAGGAGCCAGTTTCAAGCTTGTGGATTCTGATTAAAAACGCCGTCTTGGATAACGTGCTCTAACCTAGGGACGGAGGACACACAATAAACCTGAGCAGGTTGCAGTGTTAGAGGATATGCAATCCACGACAAAAATTAGGATTTAATTTGTTAACCTTTGTTACCTGGTACCTGCCAAAGCCCCTATGAGTGAAACTCTTCCATCGTTGCTACCTATTTTGGGAGCATGCGCTGACAAACTTTTAGCTTTTACAAAATGACGAAGGTCTGCCTCTCACGGGCTCTTGAACTCTTACCTTAAAACTTTAATGAAAATGAAGTTTTAAAAAGCTTAGCGTTACCGCTGTAAATTTCCTAAATGCATCGATTATCTATCCTTTTTTTGTTATTCCTTTAAGAAAATACAATATTAAGTAGATGCACATTATTGGTTTCGAAAAAATGGCCATGCAAATCAGAAATTTAAGTAATTTTTAAATTACCGCCCTTTTGTAATAGGTAAAGATATCGAGTTTATATTGTAGGGTTAGAACGTACTTGTCAGGAGCTCTAAAATGATATGCCACAATATGCCCGTTGCAGTATGTTTTTTCCTAAGATGGCGCCTATCCGCCATCTTGATTGTAGCAACTATATTTTTACGTCAAAAAGTAGTTTATATCCTGGCATTAGTCATACCCAACTTTTCTATGGAAAAAATTAAGGGTACAAAAGTTAGCAGGGAGGGGACTATTTACGTCCACACTGTATAATCAACACCGCTATTTTGACAATATTTTTTGTATATAGTAATTTCTAATAAAGTACAAAGTAAATAATAAATTTTTGGTAGTATTTTAAAGTTGTAGTTTTATTTTCAATCGGAGGTCATAAAAAGTCCGAAATGTCGTGTAATAACTTAATTAATGTTAACTACCATTTTGACAATTGCAACAATTAAATTGTATTAGAAAGTATACAAATGTTAGAACACATTTATAGAAATTGCATATTAGTGCTGTATAATTTATAGAATTTGATTACTACAATAAAAAACAAAAACGTATATTTATACGTATTTTTCATTAATTCCTGAATGAACGCTCAAAAGTGTAAAAAACTTTTTCTTTTTCTTGTTGAGTTACTGGACACCCTGTATTGATGTAGGTAATTTAATTGATTGAAATTGATGAAAACTTTGATGTCTATTGGTGCTTAAATGGTGAGGTTTATCGACTTTAATAAGGAGTACCTTATTTTTTAAGCTTTTAATTTTCTATAAAATGGCGCCCCCAGCTTTGCAATATCTGTCAAAATAAAAAGGTTATGATGTAAATAAATTTTAAGTTCTAGGTAAAGTGCCCTCTGGCGGTATTTAAAAAAGTACTTTTGTCTTAAAATTTTAGAATCTGCAAAGCTCGATTTGTATGCCAATATTAACTGGATTGGTTAAAAAATAAATGCAATATGGCGAAAAAACCAAAATAAAAATTGAACTTTGACGGCTAGTAACTTGAAAACAAATGACATTTTGAAAAGAAATTTATATGAAGCTCTACCCTTATTTTGTCAAGTAGAATCACCCCCTTAAGTTTCGTGATCGATTTTTGAATTACCCTGTATATATATTAATTTTATATTCTTTTTTCCAGACATTAGTGGTACAAGTAAAATGTTTTCAAGAAATTATCAACATAGGATACGCTGTATACCGAATTCATGGTCTTCCATGGTTTCGTTCTCTATCATGGTATTTTCTTCTAACTTCGAATTATTTCTTTTATGGTGAAAGTTTGGTTGATTATTTTGGAGTTGTGATTAACAGAACCGTAAGTATTTTTTAATTATATTTGCCTATACAGTGTTTTCGGAAAGGCGTTGTCATAAATGATATGGGTGATAGAATGAGCCAAAATAATGTTAGTAGTTCACATCAAAGAAAAGTAAGTACTTTCATTATTTTGGCTCATTTTCTCACCCCTATCATTTCCGACATCACATTTCCGGTCACCCTCTATAAGCAAGGGTCTAAGTGATTAGACTCAAAATGAGTTAAGTTCAAATTTGGGTAACTAAAAAGAATTTGGCAATAAATTTAACTACTTCATTCTTTGATATAAACATTTTAAAATCTATTTTACAGATTTAGTAGAAAAAACTGACTTTAAAATCCAATTTTTATTCCAAACTTGTAAACAGTGATCAAAGCTTGGTATCGTGAGTTCTGTACGTCTTTTGGTTAAAAGAAAATAAAAATAATTATAAACCTGAAGCCTTGCCATGCACGGTCGGCATTGTAGTACCGAGTTGAAAATAACGAAAAAAAAATGCCTGGAATAATTAAAAGTTATTAAATTAAATTGCTAAAATCACTTCACTCCACGACATAGATGTCGTAGTTGAAAGAAAAATCACATCATAATTTAGAAAGTATAGTTGGCTTTGAACCAATGGAATTCCTTAGTGCCTCCTGCCTATTTCAGCGTGCACGTGCACACTGCATGAATTTGTTTATTTCCTTCGCATTTGTAACTTGGATAGTCTTAAAACAGCCGAAGCAGTTTTTGCTGAGTCGGCGGTCCAGTCGGCGACGAAGCGGTACCAAACACTCGATTCGGTAAGCCGACTCGGCGACGCCTTTATAGTATTAGTATAAGGGCTAAAACAGATGAAGCGGTTTTTGCCAAATCGGCGACGAAGCGATGCCGACCCGGAAAAAACCGCTCTGTCTGTTTTAAGCCTATTACAAAACAGACGACCGATTAGCGCGATTGCTGCAGCAGCGTTGCGGCTCTCCGACTCGTGTGTTTTACACAGCTTCGACGCCGATTCGACCGCCGACTCAGCAAAAAACGCTCCATCTGTGTTAAGCCATAGACCCTTTTGCCTTTTATCCTTTCATTTGTAATTTTTCTTAACAGAAAAATACTGATAATGGATGTATTATTAAATTAAAATTTTATGGGATTTTTGTGACGAGATTTTACACAAAATTAAAAACTAAACAAATAAAAAACTGTTTATTTGATTAGCGTAAATCTGGAAATAAAGGCATGGTTGTCGAATGGGATTTAGGTATTAATAGAAAATAAGATCAAGGACATACATGTACAATTTTACCGCGAAAAATATTTATACATTAATTTTTTTATCAACTGTTCTGTATTGTATTTTTGGTTTGTATAAAAATAAATCATTACAAAAGCTAATTAAATAATCTAGTAAACATTAGCGACCTATATTAAATAACACAATGAATATGACTCTAAATATTTTCTATTATGAAAATTTTTACAACTTAATTTTAGGATATATAAAAATACAGAAAAGATTTAGATATTTGGGTCATAGTGGGTATTTAAATATATTATGCAAACTTTAAATTAACATTGATTTCTAAAGTTACATTTTAGTAAAAAATGTTGCCTTCAATTTTTTACCCATAGGATCAGCTGGACTGTTATTAGTAGGAATTAAGCACCATCTATAAATGAGAAGTGTCTTTTTAAAATTGAATATATTTAATATTTATTTCTGTTTTAAATGCACCAATTCTTTATTTTATACTGACACAAAACGATATTTGAAAGACAAATGAAACCAATAATTCAATTTAGGGTGCATTTCAATATGGAAAATAGGATTCCACAAGAAATTTAAACCAAAAATAAGAATTGAATATATCTCCTTTTGAAATGACACTCCTCAAATATTGTTATTATGTCATACCAACATAAATAAATATAATAAATATTTTAAAGTGTATCTCTTTTAAGTAAACTTCGTCAAAAATCAACAATTACATAGATATAAACTAATAGTTTCAGATTCTTGATGTTTGAAATATGGTGAAGTGAGTATTTATATTATTAATGAAGTGGGATCGTGTATTTGGCACTTGGATATTAAAAAATATATACCTAAACTATTAAAGCAAACAAAGCTGCAGTTGCAAATATATATTTTTTTTAATTAAAAAATCCAATGTTTTCAGCAAAATTTTGATTTTTATCAGTTTGTACATTTCTTTTTTAAATTAGGCAAAAATAACGTATATTAAGTATTTTTGTATTCGTTAATAATGTGTAGGCAATATTATAAATTATAAACTTGCGATTTAAGTTAGAAAGTAACAGAAGGTAACAAAATAAAAACCCAAAATCCCAACAAAACAAAACTTAATATTTTTTCAAAGGCTGGTGTTTATTACATGGTAAAAGCAAAGCATTAAATGAATTATGTTATTAACTAAAATAGATATGAACTCCTTTTACTAAAGCGTATAAAGCACTAATAAGACATTCATTTTATGTGTTTTTCTTGTATTTTTTTTGTATTATGAGACTTAATAATAATTAATATGAATATTTTTAGGAAGCACTACATTTCTTAGTTGCCTACCACCGATTTATATCCTTCAGCCTTTACTGCGTCGGATTTATATGGTTTGTACTATCTCTAGTGAAAAAGTATTACATGAAACAATTTTCACTTTTTGCATGGACTCATGTTGCCTTGCTGATAGTTGTCACCCAGTCCTACTTGATTATTAAGAATATTTTTGAAGGACTAATATGGTTTATAGTACCTGTGTCAATGATTATATGCAATGACATTATGGCATACGTATTTGGCTTTTTCTTTGGTAAGACGCCATTGATTAAGCTATCACCAAAGAAAACGTGGGAGGGTTTTATTGGAGGTGGAATTTCAACAGTTTTCTTTGGATTGGGGGTAAGTATATTACAAAAATTATTTAAACACATTGTGTTGCTGTGTTTTTTATGTAAATTTATTTGTATGTAACATTATTTCAATTTAAAAATCTATAATTATTAGACTGATTCAAAAAAATCGACTATTTTTTAAAAATTATATCGAAAATATTGTTGCAAATGATGAAAAAAGTTCTGTAAAAGCCACATCCCTTAATATTAATATTAAGAGGTCCCGCATGATAAATTTTAATTTCCTATATGATTCATGGGAAAGCTCGTTTTTTTGGGTTTAGAATTTTATAATTTTTAGGTTTATCAAAAAGGCTAGATTAAATCGTGCTCTTAAATATAAAATAAACTGAACACTTACAAGCACCTCTCTTATAATTTTTTGATAAATAGACGCGTTTCAAAGTTATAATTTCTGATACTATGGTATCTTAATTTTTCAATAAATTCAAAATATATATTTTTTAACTACACGGCATAACATTAAAGTAATGCAATTTTATTGTTTTTTATTTTTTGTTAGATGTTCGATCAACGCTACTCCACGTTCCGCAATGGCATTAACCACAGTCAATTTATTAAAAAACTTTAAATTCATTATAACTTTTATCAAGAGGCCAAAAGTTCACTTTTTTTTCATAAAATTATAGATTAAATTAAACGCTGTGAAAATAAACATAGAATCTTTTGATACAAAGTCATTCATATCTTTCTGCAAAAATCACTCATATCGCTCCGCAAAAATAATTTGAATTTATTGAAAAATTAAGATACGATAGTATTAGAAATTTGTTAAATTAAAGCATAAACATGTTAATGCGGACCTCTTAATATTAATATTTAGGACTATGGCTTTTACAGGATTTTTTCGATATAATAAGGAAAGAAGAAATAGACGATTTTTTTGAATCAGTCTTAATAATAATTATAATATGGCTATTTATTATATTCCTAGTAGTTGCCCATAGAAGGATATAAAACCAAATTCAGATATTTTATTTGATTTGTTTGTTTTTTGCTGGGTATTGTTAACGACGAAAATGTTTTTTAACACCAAGACACTAAATGGGTAGAATTTTTTTACCGGTTTTTTATAATTAGAATAATTTTGAATATGGATGGTAGTAACAATAATTGCGCATCTAAACGTTTAGTAGACCAGCTGTAGTAGTAGATATTAATTTAAAAAACGTTACAATCCAGAACCTAAAACAGCGTTCTCTACAGGTGCTGAAAGTGTCTTTTCTGCACTTGTTAAGAAATATACTAGTACCGCAAGTCTTAGGGACTGTTAGTTTTGGATATTATAAATCATTAAAGATAACATACAGATATTTTTATGAAGAGGCATTTTCGTATTTAGTATGGAGGGTAGAGGGGAACAGTACCATCTAAATGCATTAAAGTGTCCATCGCAAAAAGAAACCTAAGGTGGCGCCACAGTAGCAAGTGGAAAGGTTTTAACCAATGAGCATGAAAAGAAAAGAATTATTAGAGTAAGATACAAAATAAAAAAGGAGAGAAATACTAAAATAATTCCACTTGCCACTGTGGAGCGGGTTTTAGAGTTTTAAAGCAAAATAACCTTTTTAAAATGAAACGCCCTGTATATTTTATCACCATTAGAAAGATCCTTAAAAATCTTTTTTTTTAAGTCCACATGTGATATATCCATTTTTTCATAGTTTCGATCTTTCTAATGGTGATATATATATAATATAAATGGTATTCCATTTAAAAAGTTATTTTGCTGTATAACTCTTAAGCCCAATCGTCAAATGTTTTCTTTAATCTTTAGTCTTAAAAAGTGTGAAAAATGCTACTAGTTTGCTAATTTATACTATTTTGTGTTTTAAGTAATAACAAAATTACCAATAACGGACACTTAATTTCGATAACCCTGTATATTCTATAATCAATGTTTTATTATGTGTATGTTAAATAGTTATATAATAGAAAGTTAATACTATTTTAATTTATACTTACTTTTTGACATTGCCAGTTGACCTGTCAAAATTTAAAAAATTGTTTTCGTAAGTATTTGGGCAAACCTAACAAATACAGTTTTCATGGTAATTAATCAGGTGGGTTGTGGTTTTTAGTCAATCTTACACTTATTTTAGATATCATATATAATGTGCCAATATCCATACTTTGTGTGTCCCATTGAATACAGTGAAACTCTCGATAGAATGACTATGGAATGTGAGCCTAGCTCCCTGTTTAGGTTGCAAGGCTATGTTTTACCTACATGGATGACCTGGCTAAAAGTGGTAAGTATTTTAGACATAATTCTTTATACTCTTAAAATAATACCTGGAAATGTATTAAGCACATTAAATTTGCTTAACTTTTGACATATTTTAACTTGGAAATGGAAATGTAACTACTAGCACTGTACTGGCTACACTGACCATGTTGTGCCTTTTTTCTCTATACTCTGTTCACTATAAATTGAGAAAAACACCTGAACAAAAAATGTATTTCATTGGTTTAAAAAGGTAGCAACCCTAGTTACCACAATAAAAAATGTATTTTATTGGTTTAAAACTACAGTAACCGGGGTTACTTACTAGGTATTCATTATCAATTTATAATGGCCAAAGTATAGTTAGTACAGAAAATAAAGCATTTCACCTGGCAACTTTTTGGTCCTGCATGGATAGACTTAAAATTTTAATGGAAGGTAGGAAGTAGCCCAAGGACCAAAACCTATATCAAACCGAAGGACGCCAAAACCCTGGGGGTGGTTGCCACCCCCTTAGTGAATCGAAATTTTTTATTACATTTTTACAACAGAAATCGAGTGATTCTAAGCAAAAATATTCTTTATGCTGCATATTTTGAGGAAAATACACAAAATCTTTTTACAAGTGCTTAATCAAACCTTTCTTTTTTATAAAGAAGAGGAAGAAATGCCTAATTTCAGGAAAATTTCAGCTTAAAGTTAAAAATCAATTTTTCATAATTTTATATTTTTCACTTTTTTTTCTAAATAACTTCGAAAATACTGTAGATAAGAAAAAATTATTAAGTTTTAAATTGCAGCTTTTTTAATGAAAATTCTTCTGTGCGTAGATTTTCTATACAGTGAATATTTGGCGAGATGTAGTCGTTGAAAACCTCTATCGAGCACCATCTTTTGCAAGCCCTTTAAACTCACCCCATTTAAAAACCCAGGTATCTTAAGGAATTTCACTTACAGAGCCTCATAGCTCTGTAACAACTTTACAAAACACTTTAAAAAACTTTCTATCATTTAAAATAAAGGAGATACATATTTTAAAAAACCATCAATTTTTCTTCGAAAAAATTTGAATAGTCCACTTTGTACCATAATAATCTACAAATCTACATAATACTTTTAAAATTAGGGATTTAAATTAAGTAAACTTCTTGGACATAATAATACATGTGTAAGAGGAATTGTAAGGCGCGCTTGTGGCTGCTCCGGTTGTCTCGGCAGCGTCGATCTCCGGAGTTAAGCAGTGAAGTGCGCGCCCATAACTTGGATGGGTGACCGGCGGGTTTTGGGCAACGGCACGCGGTGTTCTGCTCGGGGGTGAACAAACGGACCGAGCAACAACCATCCAAGTTATGGAATGAATGGTGTGTAAATGGGAAGGAGTAGGGGTCAAGATACAATAAGCCTTCAGGCTGCAGTGCACCACCTAGGGAGGCGGTCGTCGGGCCTGGGTGGGATGACCCCGAAAGGGCGAAAAAAATGAATTGTAAAAAGATGACGGTCAGCTTTAATTTAGGGGGTCGTGTTAATTGATTTTTTCATAGAAAAAATTGTTTACCAACTTTATTTTTATCTTAACTCACTAATTTTTTTGCTAGCGACTTTTTTTAAAGAAAAGTCTGATTATGCAGCATTTTCCCGGTATTTGATTTTGAATTTATCAAATTTTGCATTTGACAAAAAAAGCTAATAATTACCACTTCGTATCTCAGTTCATATTGGTCGTAGAAAAATTATAACATAATAATTTTGTTTGCCTTTTAAAAGCTAAAATTTTTCTCTCAACAGTTTTTTTGTTTAAATGCATAATTTTCCAGTTATTCGCAAAAACCCATTTTTTGCTTTGAATCACTTTTTTAATTGATTTATGTGGTTAAAATGTAATAAAAAGTTTCCACCCCCAGGGTTTTAGCGCCCTTCAGTTCAACATATCTTTTGATCCTTGGGCTATTTTCTACCTTCTGTTAAAATTTTTAGTCAATTCATGCTGCTTCATTTCCTGTACTAAATATATACCCGTTTATCCGAAAAAGTTGTGAGGCTTAAAAATGAATCACCTGAATATATAAAATTTTACAATCAATTTCCTACCTCCCACATAACAATCTCTAAGAAACTTGAGATGCTTTTTTGCCATACTTTTCTTGTACCGAGAGAAGAAAAAGTATGCTGCATTACTGCAGTGTATTAATAGTTTTACCCGAATATCAAAACATTAGTTAGGGAGAAAGATGCTCTACTGTATATTGAATGTTTTTTGTTGAAATTGGATTTTATATTCTCTATCATAAGAAATCTTACTAGTTTATTCGCTTTACATAATTTTATTTGTGTGATTTTTTTAGTTTGGAATCCCGAGTACAATTTACTTATATCCATTCATGCTGCACTCTTTATCATTGTCTGTATTTAGCAGTGTTATTGGACCTTTTGGAGGATTCTTCGCTTCTGGTTTTAAAAGAGCCTTTAAAATAAAGGTTAGTACAGGTTTTTTATTTTATTATTGGTTGAGAATTTTTTAAAGGCTATAATTAAAAGGTAACCGGCGATATTATCGGCTTCGGCCAATAAAAAGTTTTATTGCAAACGTCAAAAATAGGGCAACGAACTAAAAGGTTAAGATTTACTTGCGCGAGGAGAAACTTAGGGGGCAATGAGGCTGTTAAGTCGACCTATACATAATAGGTATTGCGTATCGACATATTTGACACTTTTTTAAATATTTTCTTGTTGATGAAAAACAGCTTTATTAGGGCTATACTATTATTGTAATAAAAAACAAAAGGTTAGTAATTTTTAACAATTTTTTTACCAAACACAACACTATCCGAATTATTAGTTTGTGTCAGTATAAGGTAAAGAATTTGTGCAGTTCAATATGAATACTAAGATTTTACAAGAAATTTAAAACAAAAACAAAAATAGAATATATTTTCTTTTGAAAAAATACTCCTCAGTTATGTTGCGAAGAGTAGTGACATATTGCAATGTTTATAATCAATTAATTTTGTTTTAATTATGGAGGGTAGAGGGGAGGAGTACCATCTGAATGTATTAAAAAGTGTCCGTCGAAAGGAACAATTTAAGGTGGCGCCACAGTAGCCAGAGGAGATATTTTAACCAATGAGCATGAATTATTAGAGTAAGTTACAAATGAAAAAGGACAGATAGATACAAAATAAAAAAGAAAAGAAATACCAATATCCCTCCACTGGCTACTGTCGCGCCATCCCAATTTGCTACATTCCGATGGCCACTTTTTCAACTTGTCCGCCATAAAAGATGGTTATCCTCCCCTCCACCATCCATAGTTTTAATAATAAATACCCTTAACCAAATAAATTAAAATTATAAATCATAAGCCTGTAACCAACCATTTTATATTGATTTTTTTAAAATTTAAATTGTTTATTTCAGAAACCAGTCAACTGACATTTTTGGCAAAAAAGATTTACTTGAAATATTTAAACCCAAATTTTTGTGTTAAAGACGTGTTAGATGACGATCTATCATGCCCCTGTATGTTTTTAATTTTATGACGAAAATTGGCAAGACTGGGTAAAGTCAGTATATTTCGACAGCTTATGGTCAGTTCAGTGGCGTCTAGAGTTTGTGAATTTTGTTTTGCACTGTTTTAAAAGTTATATTTGTTAAAAGATGTGATCCCAAATGTTTTTTATTTTAAAGTGAAGAAGTAAATAGTAACTTAATAATGATGAAAAAGTGTTGTGTAAATGGTTGTTTTAATAATACTATAAACAGTATTTCTTCTGCACTGATTTCTCATTTAATTACATAGCCGAAAAAGTTTCTCATGACGTCAACACAACCATCACTAATATGGCGGAATGTCGTGACCCTTTTATAGACCGACTTTGTGTCCAGTAAAGATATTGGACATAACATAGTTGTCATAGATTGCAAAATGGTTTCATCATTGTATAAAAATAAATTTTGAGATTCATTTATTGTATTTTTTTAAAATAAATATCGCTCTCCAAAAAAAGGGTTACTGTTTGTTAAAAAAAAAAAAAAATTATAAATAAACATGTAAAATATAATTTAATTTTATCCACCAGTCAAGTAGAAAAAAAAATGTTATTTTATAGTGGTGTAATCTTAAGTCTCAAAATTAGATATTCCCAGAAATCAAAAAAATAAGTAAAGAATGTAATGCTGGACATACGAGTGTTCTCGCTAGGGTAAAATTGACACTGCCACACACAACATACTGTTGAACAAACACAAAAATATATATTTTGGCAGTTAGATCACTTACTTTTTAATTTGATAAAAAAGAACTAGATAGGAAATCCGAAAATGTTTTGTAATTCTCCTAAGTGGTTTCGTAAATAAATGATTCTTTTAATTTCATCGCAAAATAAAATGTCTGTACTTATGTTTTTATACCAATTATATTTTAAAAAAAACCGCAATACCATATTTTATGGGATGATGCGCTTGTCAACTGCTGAACTAAATTTTGCATTTTGGTAATAAGTAAATCAACCCTGATTTCAATATAGGTATAATTTTTAAGATTTTAGTTCGGCTTGAATTTGGAAGAAGTCTTATATAACCATATGTTTTCTCTGCAGGATTTCGGCGATATTATACCAGGCCATGGAGGTATAATGGATCGGTTTGATTGTCAGTTTTTAATGGCGACATTTGTAAATGTCTACATTAGCAGCTTCATTCAAATGGACAGTCCCCAAAAATTACTTTCTCAAGTCCTTTATTTAAAACCAGAACAGCAATTGCAACTCTTTCATATGCTAAAAGAGTCTCTCGAAAACAGAAATATTTTAGTTCCAAATAATTAAAGCTAGCCTTTATTATAACAATTATTGTGAATATTTTTATAGTTTATTTATTTTGTGCCATTTATATATATTTTTTACATATTTTGTGTTTTATAAGTATATAGTTATAATTTTTGTTAATTTTTTTATGGTTGTTTATTTATTGATAGAATGTCGTGCAATTATTTGGTTCAATTCGAAGTTTTTAAATTATTATTTGATACTAAATTTAAGGTAATATTTTACGTATTACGCTAAAAAGACCTAGCAAAGGCGGTCTTTCCCGTGATATATATGCTTTAAGTTAATAAGTTTTTTCAATATTAAGTGAGTAATAACTCATTTAATTTTCGTATAGTATAGAAAAGCACTTTGGTATATTCATGTTGGATATACAGTTTGTAACAAATTTGGCTAAAACTTGAAAACGTTCCTAAAAAGAAAAGATGTGTTTGATTTTTGTGAACACTCACAAGAAATTAAATAAACGTAGTGTCGTCATGATAAAACAATAAGTACCTCCAGAGTATTTTTTTTAATATTTTGATGATAGAGCTTTCTCGAGCAGAGTAGAAGTTTTTAAAATTCTATTTATAGAAATACCTTTTTTATTCTAAAAGGCTGGCTTATTTGTATATTTTAAAAGGGCACTTTGTTCGGAATAATTCTGTATCCAATAGTAGGTATTTTGTGTAAGACTGTTTTTAAAAAATAATAAATGAATTATTTTCATTATAATGACAATTATTTATAACCTTATGATACATGACACTAAAATATTACTTAAATCCGTTTTACTATAGTTCATATATTTTCGGAAAAATCCGTTTTACTATAGTTCATATATTTTCGGAAAAAAATAATTTTAAGAAATTCTTAATATTTTATTGCCAAAAAATGAGACGAATTATTCTTTTTTATAGTTTTTTCTTTAAAGTTATAAATTTAAGCATGGACGGTCTTTTTTACTGCAAGTCCTATAATTACTATTGTTAAGTTGTTACCATATTACAATATTTTTTTATATTCATTTACCATTATGCTTTTCTATACCATTTTTAAATTTGCAATGTTATTCAAATTCTTCATAAAATTTTAAAATAGTTTAGCAGTTTCTAATATTTTAAAATCAAATCTATCATTCCTAGAACAAAAATCTAAATAATATTTAAGCATTAAACAGTCATTTGTTTTGTACAGGATGTCCCATTTTGGTTGCAACTGCCGGGTCTCCTAGTTATTAATATGGATAAAACCTTGCGCTTCTTGCAAACCCGAGCTAAATTTTAAAAAATAAAAGATGCTGCACAGTTTACGTTATACATATCGTCTGCAAATCACGAAGTGGCGTATCTCCAAAAATATATAAATTGACAAGAGCCGATATTATTGCTTAAAAAAGTTGCTCCTTAATATCACAAATTAGCAAAAATAGATTTTGATAGCTTAGCAGTTATAGACACACAATAATTAACTTATTTCTTTTTACTGAGAAAAAAGTCATGCTAAAAAATATCTAAAAAGCACTCTTGTGAAACTGAGAAAAATTAAATTCGCCAGTTTGTGATATTGACGACGATATATGTTATTTCTTATTCTCGATATAACGAATGTATTAAGTTTATGGATTTTATAGGTTATTGGTGTCTTCAGATAAAAGGCTTTCTATACTAGATTAGGGACCAGGTGTTTTTGTAGGTTCATTTAAAATATTTGTTGCAATTTTTGTATGCAGTTTCTTTTTTGGTGAATGTTTCAGTTTTTTTTGGTGATATATATTCTGCCGTACTTAATATTAGTTACATGTTTGTGCTTTAAATGATTACTGATAAACGTATGCAAAGCACCTTTCCTATTACAACGCTCTTCCTTAGTGTGAGCAAAATATTTTGTGCCCTATGCCGTCTTTACACGTCTCAAATAACTTAAGCAAGTTACTAAAGCATGTAGCTAAAAAAGAAATGTATTTTTATTTATCTACTTCAGCAAGTACTAAATTTAGTAATTGATGTGCTGCATGTACCTAGATTTAGTTACTTGCTTAAGGTATTTTGCACGTGTAAAGTCCGCTTTAGATTAGTTTTCTTACAATGTAAGTGTTAAACCCTACTATATCTGTGTCAAATAAAGAATATTTTAGGTATACAGTGAATAATTTATTGTAATCATTGTTTAATAAAGAAATTGTATGTTAATACAAATTAAAAATTAATTTTAAAAAAGTACATTAATACAAAGTACAAAACTGTTTATTATAATGGGTGCCCGAAAAATATGCGTACAAATTTTATAACAATAACTTGTGTTTAAAATAGTTTAATTTAGTACAACTTAGATGTTGCTTTCTTTCAGTAATAGAAATCAGGATAAATTTTGTACATTTTTTGGAGAAATGATAATGGTCTTTTATAGAGGTAAAATGATTTGGGAATAACAATTAACTCTAGTAATAAACTAGTAAATAAACAAAAAGTTTAATGGCTAAACGAAGCAATTCCGAACTTAAATTAACCTATTTTAAGGTTAGGAGTATCCCATAAAGAATTGTACACATATTTTTTGAACAGGCATGCTGTCATAGATACATTTATACGAATTATAATAATACAGGGTTAGTAAAAAAACTGGAACGGTGGATTATCTTAGCAACCGTCAAATATTAATAAACTAAATTTGCGCCACGGGATAACTAAACATGAAGAATTAAAAAAATGTAATGCCCCATTTTTTATTATTGTAATCGGTTGCTTGTATTAACTTTATTATGACCAGACATTATCGTTTTTTACTATGTCAATATCGGAGATATGGCATCATGTTTTTTTCTAAATTAATACAAAAACGGCTAGGTATGGACAATTACCTAAAAAAACAATTCAACCAATATTCGTCAAAATTAGTACAGGGGTGAAACTGGACCTTCTAAATTCATGAATAGCATTTGTACGACGTTTTTAAGATTCTTTAAAAAAAAGGTAAGGAAAGGGAATATGAAAATTTATTTATGAAACGTCGCAAATGCGATTCCTGAATTTAAAATGTTTAGTTACTACCCCGTACTAATTTTGACGAATTTTGGTTAGGTCATGTTTAAGATAATTGACCATACCTGGTCGTTTCTGTATTTAAACTTGATGCCATATCTACAAAATTAACAGGAGTAAAAAACTATAAAACCAGCTCATATTAAAATTGATACAAGCAACTGACTAAAATAATAAAAAATGTAGTATTCCATTTAAAATTTTAAAATTCCCAAACTTAAAGAGAACGCTACAAACTTGGCAACCTTGGAAATATATTTTTTAAATTCTTCATATTCAATTACTTTTTTGCACAAAATTTGGTTCATATATATTTAACGGTTAATGAGATAATCCACCGTTCCGCTTTTTTTTAATAACCCTGTATAATTAATATCGTTGTTAAATAGGCAGCATAGTAGCTTACTTGACAATACTTTTGTTAAATTTTTTTAAGTTTCGTCGTTACAGTATTTGCAGCAATAAAAAATACATTTTTTTTAAATAAATTAAATCATTCAACCTTCTTTAAAACTAATACTAATTAGCAAATAAATATTGATTTTTAAGAAACCAGTGATTAATTTCCCATATTATATGGAATGTGTAGACTGTCCTTCCTCTCTGTATTTAGCATATTCTATTTGCCAAAACAAAGCTTTAAAGTTATAAAGTTTTTAGTGGACAGTCAAAAATTAAAGAGAAAAGTTATTAGAATATTGATGTAAGGTATACTATACAGGGTAAAATTTTATTTTTTGAAATAAAACATGCTGTTGATTATTTGCGTTTTAAAAAATGTCTTGAAACTATATATTATGTACTAAAAGTAAAGGTTTAAATTTTAAATTCATTACTTCTATCATAGAGATTGTCAAATTAAAAAAAAAGCGTGATATCTATTCTTATTTATTTTGCGGGCAATGCTTTTATATATTTTGTTTTTGATTCTCTCAATGACAAGATAACTATTTGGAGTAATAAAATAAAAAAATTAATAATTTAATCAATTAATCAATAAAATAAATATTATTTTGCCTTGTATAAATGCATGCATTTTTGGTAATTATGTATTTATGAGTATTCATAATTTAATTAAAATTTATTTTTGTAAACTTCTGTTGTTCTACTAATGCATGATTTTTTTATCGATTTTGAGCATAGGCAACTAAATATACATAACATGATTGTTATTAAAATATCGACATTGCTACTTGTCAGGTTGGTTACCTAAAAATCAGAAAAATTAGGAATACTTATGATTTCCAAACTACAATTAAAGTAGTGCAAAAAAATGTATTGTAACTAACTAAATAATTGACCAATAATAATTTTAACACCTTCAGTAGACTCACTCCTTATATAGCTATTCAACGTCATTTTCTTAAACGGTTTCTGACACTGTTATAATAATTGGGCTTCCAAATTAGTTAAAACTTTTTATATTTAAATTTTTGGTGAAAAATAAATAATGTTAAATCTAACAATCATTAAAAAAATACTTTAGTATGATTGATATGATTTGGTGTTAGCAAAATTTTAAAATGGAATATAATCAGTAAAATGTTTTATTTAAAACTTTTTTAGTATTGTTCACTAAGGATCTTACAACTTTTATTAATTAAATACCTTAAATGTTGCACCATATAGTTTAAAGTCGTATGTAAGTAGCAAAGTACCGTTTAGCAACTTTAAAGAAAAAAATCAGTGTTTACTAGTCTAGGAAGTTAATTGTTCAAAATTATTATCTTCTATATCTATCATCTATCGTATTGCAATTAAAGTAGAATATGTATTAATAACCTATATTTGCGTTGTGATTTCTAATTATATATATTTTGCCAGGTAACTTTTATGTAGGTATGTGTTTAAGCATAATTATCTTTAGTTACCTTAAGTCCTCAGCCACCATACTAAGCGTCAGCGGCCAGCGTTAAGCGGAAAATATAAGAACGCTGTCTTTGATCTTTGTGCGAGAATAAAAGAACTTGTTTATTTAAATCAGCCCCTCGACGCTGACGCTGGTTATCGTGCCCGTGGCCTAATTAAGGGGTGATTTAAAAATAGAGTACAGGTCGACATATAGTTGGGTAATTTTTATTTTATATTAATTATTATATTTTAATAAATTTGTTTAAAAGATAGTTTGTTTAGATATAAGATCTCTAAAAAATATATCTAAGGATGTATTTAATAATAATTTAGATGTTTAAATGTTTTAGTTGATGCTAAGCTAGTACCAAATAAAATATTTTTTTTTAAATCAGTCCTTACCTTATATTCAAATGTACCAAAAAAGAAATAAAATTAAAATTATATCTTGAAAGTTCTTAAAATGGGATTGTACTCTGTTTTCATTGCAGGCCCCTTATAACAATAATATTAGGTTTTAAAATAATTTATAGTTTTTTGCATTTACATGTTTTTTTTAATTTTTATTATTTATGAAAAATTTAAATATTTAATAGATATATTATCATTTTTAACGCGAACTGAACTAATAAAAATATAATTTTTTATTTGGGGTGATCATTTAATCCAACATTAATTTTTGGGTAACATGACTATTGAATTATGTTAACTTTAAACATACATAGTAACTTTTAATACAGTTACATATTGTCCACGGATGGAATTTATGAAAGCACAAATGGATAAAAATTTAACTTATTGAGAAAATTTCTTTTTAAGAAAAATGTTTGCTGTTAAATATTTAGTTTACTCTTAAAGCATAATAATGGTTTTGAAGGTTTTGCAAACCCCGTATACCATATTAAAAATGTTTTCTTGGTCATATTTTTTTCAAGAAAAATTTTCGAATTAGGAATTATTTTGTTTCAAAAAATATTTTTTTATCCATTATTGCTCTTGTAAACCGTATCCCAGCACAGTCTGTTGTTTTAAAAAGGTATGTATAAAATACGTTTATTTTTTTCAAATATTTAAATTTGTACCAACTGCGTTAAACATGTAAATTTGTTTATTAGATGTTAATAAAACATATTTATTGGGTGTCTAAAGATTTTTTGTGTCTTAATAATTATTGTTGATGTCCTAAAATAAAGTCTATAAAATAAAATGTTTAGTATCTAAGTAGGTTGTTTAAATTTACCCATTTAATGTTATTAAAGGCCTATTTTTTTAGAGGATATCCAAAATTAAAAACCCCAGCAGCGTCTTTGGGCGTGCTTCTAATAAAATGATCTATTTTCTTAGGAAATTGCGTCTGTCATACACAGAAAAAAATATTTTGTGGATTTACAAGGTGAAACGTTGGATATTTTTAGCCACAATCGGGCGTGAGAAATTGCAACAAATATTTACAAAAGTTGTGTGAAAATTAATTGTAAATTTACATAATTTATATGTGCTATTACACTAAACATGTTATATTAATAACAATTTCATAACAGTATTACATGTTTAGTGAAATATTACTGTTAAGTTATGTAAATTTACAAATATTTTTTTACACAACTTTTGTAAAAGTCAGTTGTAATTTTATCACGTCCAACGTCTCACGTAAATTCACAAAATATTTTTTTTAGTTTAGGTACCTTGAATTTCATGCCTTAACTTTGCTAAAATATGTTGATTCTATTGAGGCTTAACATACGTGTTTTATGGGGGACAGATTGGAAGAACGTGGAGGCCAAGGAAGAATATAAACATTATGTTACTGAAATAAGGCTTTAATACTTCCTCTACGTACACTGAAAAAATATTTTGTAAATTAACAACGTGGAACGTTGGTTGTTTTTTGACAGTCAGACGTGACAAAATTACAACTAACTTCTACAAAAGTTTTTTAAAATATTTGTAAATTTACATAGCCTTTATGTAATATAACATATAAATTATGCAATTTTACAAATATTTTTTACATAACTTTTGTAAAAGTCATGTTAATTTTGTTACGACGGTGGCCAAAAATTTCCCACGTCCCACGTTGTAAATTTACATAATATTTTTTCAGGGTAACTCACTTAATAGCCGTTATGAATTCTTAGATATAAGCTAGAGGAGACCTACTACCAATACATTAAACTCCAAACATCATACCTAATACCTATAGTGCAAGCTCATGTCACTCATCCGAAAGTGCCAAATTTTATATTTCTTTGAAAACGAATCTTCAGAAAACAATACTGAAATATATTCTTTAAATAATCATCATTTGTATTGCTAACAAAATTAAATGTGTATAATAATATCCCTTTTGATTAAATTAAATACAATATTTCTAGCTGATTTTTATGACAAGTAGCATAATTTTAAAGACTTTTGAGTCGTGTTGTATAAAGGTCACAGCAAAGATACTAAAATAATTTTCGGATAACTCTGTATTTCGCTGCATAAATCTTAACATTGCTTTGTGTTTTAAAAACTATCGACTATTATCTTTACGTACAGCAATCACAATAATTCACTACATATCTACTTTAACATACAAAAATAACTACCTAATAATTTACAAATCATACACAGCAAATATTAACTATGGTATAAATATATGAGTATGCCTGGTGAGACAGAATGTTGTTAGCACCTTATTTTTTTCTAGTTTAAATGAGAGACTAGTAGAAATTTTAGAGTATAACATTTTCCCCTTTAAGGGAATTTAAATTAAGGAGCAAGAGTGTTGCAATTCGGTCAATCAGTTGATAAAAATGTGTATCTAGATCAAAAGTGTCAAAAATATTTACCATATTTTTTACAAAAAGTTACGGTTTTGGGTTTGTGTCTCGGCTAGAAGCAAAAGCTCTTTTGAAAACAAGGCATTAAATTTCAGACAAAACATTAGGCATCATAGTCTAAAAACCTAAATAAATCAAAGAGTAGTTACCAGCTAACGTTCAGGGTAATTTTATATAAAGTGACAAAAAGTAAGTTCTTAAATATTTACATTTAAACTAGAGGCATAACAAATCCAACTTTGCACCTTTTGCTTCATAGCAGAATTGTTTACGTAATCTATGGTAACAACCACCAAAACACTTAGCACATATTGTAGACTATTTCTTCTTGTATTTTTTATTGCATTTTTTCAATAAATTATAAAAATTACTTAAAAACACGATACTAACTGCCACAACAACAAGAAAAATTTGACCATCAGTTGTCATGGACTCTTATACTAGTTAAATATTATGCCGATGGGGGCTTTTTAACATGTTGTCAGCTTAATTTAAATTATATTTAGATTTTTCTTTAGTAAATACCCTACATTTCGTAATTACAATAAATAAAAAATAATAAATTTTCCAAACATTTTACATGAAAACACCCCCATTTTATGTTATTTTTAAAATGGCGTGTCCTTGAATCACGAAATTCGTTAATAGATTATATATATATGGCCGCCATCTTTAAAATAAACAATACGTTGGGCTATGTCATTCGAAAGAGATTTTAGTGTAGAAATAAATAATAAAACAAAATAGTGGTGTTACCATTTAAAATGTTTAGAAATCGAAAAACAAATTGCTGTTGGTAGTTACCTTAAAAACTAAAATTAAAAGTAATAAAAAAAAGGAATATATCACCGCCTGTAAATTTTTTGACTAAAACATTCTTTATAATACAGCATTCATAAGAAAATTTTATAAAGAATACATAAATAAAAACATGAGTGGGCACTTGTATTTTAAATAAGCATGTTTATGGTTAAACCGGTAGTGATTTTGACGCTGTGACCATTAAACAAAATGTGTATTTATGCCTTAAAAATACCGTCAAATGTTTAATAGATTTTTGAGAAAATGGAAAAAAGGGGGTAAGAACATCCTGTGTCACCCGGTATCGACTTTCTGAGGGGGGCATAGGCCGAGGAAAAGTGTGTGAGGTGGCAAAACACAAAAATTTTGGCGCCCTTAGAAGGAAATAAAATTTCGGAGGTTCACATTTTTGAGCAAAAAAAAGACCCTCTTACCTATTTTTATTGTTTTTCTTTAATTCTTTACTTTATAAAATTACAAAAATCTTCTTCCCAGGTATTTCAAAAGCCAAAAAAAAGTTTCACACTTTTCATCACCCTCACCCCTTGGAGCAGCCCTGGGGGCATATCATCATTAAATGCAGAAATGACCATATTTGCCATTAGATATGTATAAAATACAAAGTATGTGGCAGTCAAAGGGGGCCTTGGCCCCATGCCCCCTATGACCGCCCCTGTACTAGACAACAAAAACTGTCGTCTGTATTGTCCGTTTTTACCTTTACTACTTCTTTAGTTTTTGGAGAGTATTTAAATTAGTTTTGGTAATATTTTATTTTATATTTTAAAGCATCCATTAGAGAGATCTTACCTTTAATATTTACCTTTTAAAACCAAAACTATTTTATTTTCATTGACTCTTATTGTTTGTCTGCTTCATTACTCTACATACTCTTTTATTTCTTTTATTTTATTTTTTCTAAAATGTGTGTACTTATTTCAAGAAGAGCTCTATTTACTTTAAATTAAGACAAAAAAGTCCTATAACATAAATATTCTCCAAAAATCAAAATAGTAAAGGGTTAAATATCAAACAAGATAAAAATAATAAGTAAACCATGATAAATAATTTTCTTCGTTACACTAAACCTTAAAAAAAAGCTATTAATCAGGCTTACGCTGTAAATATATTGACTTGTTTCAAGAAATTATGAAATAAAAATGACATTTGACAGATAATTCAATATTTTCTATACCAGTAACAAATTCTAGTCAAGGTTGGAACTGAAATGTTTTTAAGATTTGAATTTGCTACTGCCTAGCAAATATTGAATAATCTGTCAAATGTCATTTTTATTTTATAATTTCAAGCTTGAAACAAGTCAATGTATTTACAGCATAGCGCTAAATATGTATTAAAGGTTCTCAAAAATCAGATTTCTGATTTTTAAAACATGCGGCAGTGATACTTAGTAACCAGAGAGATAATATTTTTCTCTTCTTTGGTTTTTCTTTAATAATATAATACCGGTACTTTTAGTATAAGATTTGAAAATACACATGTCTTTTTGAAATAAAAACTTTATTTTGTTTAGTTCGCATTCCCATTATTTATTGGTAATATTTCGGATATATTTAAATTAAAGTTTTTTTTACTTTAATAAGTCACCTTTAAAATTTAGTCAAATTATTTTTTAAACTAAACTAATGAACATTATTGTTTATATATTTTTTGCAGTTAAACTCGTGCAAATAAGTATAAATAAAAATCAAGTGGAAAAATGTGTTAAATATGCAAGTCTTTCTGTTTTAACTATATTGGCATTTTAATCGTTTCATTTCCTAAAATATTATTTAAGTTAATATCTAACTGTTCGAAATTGTACATACACAACAGCTAGGAAACCAAAAAGTATCACTATAAAGATCGCTTCCACTACCTTCCAGTGCAATCAGTCTTTTTGGGCGTATTTTTGTTCGCATCTTGAAGAATAGCCCTGAGGAAGTTGACACAAGCCATTGCAGTTTGTCTCTCTGGAATTTTACAAATCAATGAATTATTAATATTTGTTACTAGCGAACAAAACTTGTTAATTATTTTTAATATATTCAAAGCCTTTTTAATTCTGTTCAGAATATTCTAACGGTCATGGGCGCCATGGAAGGGGAGGGGGAATACATTATTTATTTTCTTGTTTTTACGGAAGAGAATATTGGAAATTCAAATTAAGGGATACAATGTTGCAACACGGTCAATCAGCTGATAAAAATGGGTATCTAGATCACAAATGGCGAAAAATATTTACCTATTTCCAGAAATTATCCGATTTTTGGTTTCGTCTCGGCTAGAAGCAAGCAATTTTAAAAACAAGTCATTAAATTTTGGAAAAAATATTAGACATCATACTGTCTAAAAACCTAAATGAAAAAAAGAGCAGCTACCAGTTAAAGCGTTCCGTGTAATTTTATATTAAGTCACAAAACGTAAGTTCTTGGATATTTACATTTAAACTGCAGACACCACAAATCATTCTTAAATAAATGCAGAAGCTCGTAATAAAGTAGAGTAGTGGTGGAATAGTGTTTCGCAAGTGTGTGGCATCAGTTGGATACATAGATTACCCAAAATTAGATACTTCGTGGCTAGTAGCATTCTTGGGATCTTTACGGTCTCGCGAAGTCAACAAATCGGTGCGTTTACCCAAGTCAAGACCAAAAGCGTTGATAAATTCAGCCCGTTAGTCTGTTTGGCGCACGCGCGTCTACCTTCGGTGACGATGGTTCTACCCGTTTTTTGTCCATGCGACGTAATAACTATTTACGTTACTAGACCGGGAAAATGGTATTTACAGGTCGACGAAGAACATTTACAGGGCGAGCCGTAGGCGAGTCCTGTAGTTTTGAGGAGACCCGTCAAAATTATTCCGGTCGAGTATCGTACATATTTTTTTAATTGACCGGAAAAAACTGTGTAAATTTTTAGTGTTATATTTAAACGACAATAAGGACGCTGCTTCAATTATTTCATCTGGATTTTCCATGTCTGACTCCATTTTGGCAAAATGATGCTTTCTTTACTTTACAATATCTTGAACTGTCAAATAGTAACAATTGAACTCTGACAATATTTTGTCATGGCTAACAGGATTTTTGATATCAGGGACCGGAAAGTAAATGAGAGACCGGAAAGTAAACTAGGGACCGGAAAGTAATTAGTCCTGTAAAATAGCATTTTCCGCTTAAAAATTGAGTGGAAAATTCAATTTTCCGGTCAATTAAAAAAATTATTTCGCGCAAGTTATAACAATTGGCAATTCGTTTTTATTATTATTTTACGTCATATAATAACAAACTAAATACTGTTTAAATTGCTATATAGTTTTGCTATACCTAGGTTTTGAACCTTTTAATAAATTTGTTTTCTACATATTCTTATTCCAAATGGGTTGTTGTTGGTTGAGATATACCAGCCATTATAGTTTTTTTTTTAATTAGAAACAACGACTGATTTACAGGAGAGAAAATAAACAGAATACTATTTTTGAGATTTACGTCAACTTTTTTAAAACTTGTTCTTTTTTTAGTTTAAACCCACTATAATATAAAGATTTGGAAAAATGATGTTTTGTATTTGTTATACGAACCCCGTCTTGGTAAAGTTGGCCCAACTAACTAAAATATACAATTATATTAGGTCCTTCTTTCTAAATAATTCCTTTTTTTGTATTAAAAATTTGGTTTAATGCATAAGAAGCTTATTAACTAATTCCAAATTATTAAAAGTTGTAATAAACTTATTATTTTTTCTTTACCATGACCAATTCATAAAAATACATTTTAATTAGTTGAACCAACTTTACCAAGATGAAGCATGTATCTAAAGGAACTTACTACTTACAGCAACTGCTGTAATATCTTAATTGAAATTTAACATTATTTTTCAGATTCGGTTTGCCATAAATTAATGAATATTAAAGATGTGGAGAGATATTAGGTATAGTTTTATAGGATATTTTTATTTGTGTTACAATATATAGAAAGTTTCATTTAAAAAATCGCACTGGCTAAACGACGTATATGAAAACCGCCGGAAATGTAAATTAATTTGTTATTACCGGCGATTTTTATCGGTAAAACAATTAAAAACCGCCGAATAATAGTTAAAGTTAATCTAATCTTAATAATTATTTATTTTGCTGTGCCGTAAGCGTTTAGTTTTCTTGGGGTTTTATTGTTTAATATTGTAGTTTAGTTAATAGCACCATTTGAAAAAACAAATTGGAGTAGTATAGCGGTACGGGAGAGGTAAATAAACACTATGGTATTTATCCAACGTTTCGTGGATTGCCACATAATGAAGGGCCTGTAATTAAAAAAGACACAATACAAAACTATTTTGCACATGGACCTAATATTTTACAACAACAACCCAAGCAGCAAGCTGACGTCTTATTGACGTCTCTTTTTAGTCATTTTTGGTCATATCTGGTCAGCAAAGACGTCATAAGATGACGACAAATGACGTTAAATGACCTACATAAGTCACCGACAAAAGACGTTCCGTTATTGACGTCATAATGACGTCTTTAAGATGACGAAAAATTAACGCATATACTTTTTTTTCAAAAGCCAAAATTATACGATATTTTATATAGTGAAATTATTTCTAATTATTGAGTAAACATGCTTGCAATTTCCTTGCACTGCAAGGTCGCATCTCTCGGGACACAGACCAACCTGGAGATGCAGATGTTTACATGAGCCGAAGGTATTTCTGTTAAAGCTTATTGAAATTATCAACCGCAGACCGGTCTCGAGCTTTTTGGTTCACATCGGCACGGTGTAGGCGATAACAAGCTCCAAAATTTCTGTAAGAAGCGAAAATGTTGATTAAACGTAGTAGTTTATTGTCCATTACGCCATCTATCGGTAGAGTATTTTCCTATTTCAATTTTGTAAAATTATTAGTCTTATTTTTCTGTCATATGATATTTTGGTTAAATTTTGACACGAATCAGATAATGTCACAAAGTTTTTCTGGCGGGTTTTCTAAACATGACGTCATTACATTTTTATGAGCTAGTGTGACAAAAAAATGACTTCAAAAGACGTCACTTAAACGACGTCAAAAACACGTCATTAAAATGACATCATAATCTTTGGTCTGATGACGTCGTATAACCAAAAGTGACTAAAAAAACGTCATAATGACGTCAGCTTGCTGCTTGGGAAAAACACTTAAAAAATATTGTCAGGCAGGAAAGGCAAAGAAATAACTTATTGGGCTGACGTCAGCATGAAAGTCAGCAATTAGATATAATTTAAAATTCCTAAAAAGCGAAAAATTATTTGTCTACAAATTAAATTATGAACAATGAAAAATAAAAATACGTCGGTTTTCTTCCTATAATTAAGCAAAACCGCCGGTGGTCGTTTACCCAGTGCCTTAAAAAATTATACCTTCTTTTCGTCGAAATACCAAAAAGTTATGGGGGTACACACTTGACACACGTTACATATATTAAGTTGTTCAAGCTATTGCCTATCCCAAGCAGCAAGCTGACGTCATTTTTAAGTCATTTTTGGTCATTTTCGGTCATAGGACGTCATCAGACCAAAATTATGACGTCATTTTAACGTCATTATAATGACGTCGTTGAAGTGGCGTCCTTTCGACGTCATTTTTTCGTCATACTAGCTCATAAAAATCTAATACCGTCATGTTTAGAACAAACACCTGAAAAATATTGTGACTGTGACTTTGATTCGTGTCAAAATCAAACCGAAATATCATGACAGAAAAATAAGACTAATAATTTTACAAAATTAAAATAGGAAAAAACTCTACCAATAGATGGCACAATGGACAATAAACTACTACGTTTATTCAATATCTTCGCTTTTTATCGCCTACACCGTACCGATGAGACCAAATTAGTTCGAGACTGGTCTGTGGTTGGTTATCTCAATTAGCTTTGAAAGAAATATCTTCGGTTAGTGTAAAAATTCGAATCTCTAGGTTGGACAGTGTCCCGAGAGATGCGACCTTGCAGTGCAAGGAAATTGCATGCAGTAAGGAATTTTTTCCTATTTTATTTTCAATTGCCTGTCAGCAATTTTAGGCGTTCAACCAATTATAACCGCGGTAATAATTGGTGACAACTTTGACGTATAATACATTGTTTAAACGTCAACATAACCGATTGGTAAATACCGTTTTAGAATTGGCCCAAAATTGATGTGAAGTCTTTGCTTACCAAATGTGACCAAAATTGACTAAAAAAGAGACGTCAATAAGACGTCAGCTTGCTGCTTGGGATGGGAACAGACCTTATCTTACAATATTCGTTTGGCCAATAATATAATAGTAGTTGATACTTACAAACAAGTTTCACTCCTCACTAGCTGCGTAAATTGTTGATTATTTTCAGGCATATTTACTACGTACATCCAGTTACCCTTGCTGTTAAGGGCAGCTCTGGGCATAATGAAATTTGATCGACTTCTACAAAGGGGCTGCCCAGTAATAGTCGACTGCCTTTTTCTTCTAGTTTTTGATGATAGAGATGTAATGTTAAATGATGGAGTGTCAAGATATTCGGAAATAATTTGTTGTGTTCGTTTATGGCGGAGAGATCGTTTCAGTCTTTCACTTCTATAAAAAAATATAGTTCAGTTAATACACTGTTACTCAACAAACAATAGAAATAAGCTCTAAATTAGACACTTCAATATGCATAAGATAAGAACCTATAGCCTACACCGAATATAGCTCAGTATACTCAACTTCTCGAGCAACAACGATACCATAGAACCCCTCTTTTCCCATTTGCGATTTTAGAGGTTTACTTTTACCAAGCATCTAACAGCTTTATCAATAGAAATTTTGTATTTTGTAGATAATAAAGCTTTTTTATCTATTCTATTACATTCTACAGACTGTCCACGGATGGGGGTTATCAAGAGGACAAATGGACCAAAAATTTCATTTTTCAAAAGAGTCATTCATTATAAAAATTTTTGCTTGTGGAAAAAATATGATTTACGAAGAGAAAAATGTTTATTTTGTATACAGAGTTCGCAAAAACTTAAAAAACATGATATTTTTTCAAGAGTAAACTACCTTTATTTTTCATTTTTAGGCAAAATATCATTTAGAAAATGTATTTAGAATAGCTTTTTGAATGACTTTATTACTGTTACAGGGGTATCAAAAAGTTTCATGAAATTGATTTTGGAGTTACCAAAATTAATTATTTTACATTTTTATAATAAAATGACCTAAAATACTCTCATAATTTGCATTTCAAATACCTGCTTTCTCCAAATTCCTACACAACCCCAATTTTTCAGCTGTAAATAAATGTAATCAAGGCGTTTTTGCTAAATTATGTAACTAAATTTTTGTATTATTGTTTTTATCGATTGCAAACATCTAAAATTCTAAAAATTAAAAATAAAGGTAGTTTTTGAGTACCCTGTATAATTCTTTATAATTTTAAATTATATTTCCAACACACCCACACATGTACGTATGCTTGAAAAAAATTTCTAAAAAATGGACCATTTTTGTACTAGACACCGTGGCGTTTGGGGTGCGCCACCCTGTGTACTTAAAAATAGTCTTTCAAATATCTCAAAAAAAATCTAAATTAGTATAATGGGTATTATAAAAAATATATACAGACTGTCCACGGAAGGGGTTTACATAATGCCAAATTGATAAAAAATATCTTTCGAGAAAAGTTTCTCTTAATGACAATTTTTGCTTGTAATAAAAATATGATTCACGAAAAGAATATATTGATTTCGTATACAGGGTATATAAATTTTTATTAATAATGATTGTTTTTATTAAAAGTTTTGGGCCTGAATGTTCTTTTGTAAACCCCATTCAGGGATAATACTGATATTTTCTTAAAATTTTGACATCCAGTAGTTTAAAAAGTATGATTTTTAGTACTTTATATTAAGGTTTTGTCTTATGTTGGTAGAGATTTTGGACACCCTGTATAAATAGATTTAAAATTAGGATTTAAAAAAATGTTTTCTAACCAGTTTTAAACCGTGATATATGTATAATTTTTGTGTTCTAAAAACTCACTATCCTAAGAAAGTGCATTCTTAACTTTTAAATTCTAAAACTCTCTAAATTATTTTAAAAATATTATTATTACCTCTTCCAAACATCATTAATATGACTATAAGTGGGAGGTGCAAATACCGGGGTCGACTGATACGGTGGATTGTACTGTGTCTTGGTAGCCTGCGGAAAACTGCTGGTGTACTTGTAAGTTAAGAAGGATCCATCCTTATTATAATCGGGATAACCGTTAAAGCCAAACGTAAAATTTTGTTGCGGAAGTTGGGGTTGGTATGGTTTGGGTGGGATGTAAAATCCTCCTAAAAGAAACATAATCATCAATAAGACTTTTTATCTAAAAGTTACATACAGACTAGCTCATAAAAGTTAGTAAAGTTAGTTCATTTCCAGTTTGTGCAAGATACCGCAAATGGCGCTAAGTGTATGAATAAAACTAACATCAGATTCTAGTTTTTTTTACTACTTTTACTTACTAATTTTTACGCTCCCTCCCCTCGGCCAACTACTATGGCAATACACCTATCATTAACAAAAGTATTTATAACAAACTATACCCAGATTGAATTTTTACACCCTGTATCTCAAAAATCACCCACTTGTGGACTAAGGTGACTTGAATTAGATCGTCTACGAGGGCGGTCCGATAAGTACTTAGCCTTACCACCGAATGGCGGATGGCGCAACTATCAATAAAAAAGTTACTATCGTCTAGAACTCTAGAATATTTTCGTATTTTTATTTCCACCGCGTGTGAAAACGGACCTGTCTGCGAAAAAAAATGGAAAAAGAGCAATATTGCTCGGTCATTCGATTCTTGTTTTCGGAAAGGAAGTCGCGCAGCAAAATCAAAGAATGCTTGAATGCTGTTTACTGTGACTCTTCTCATTCGATAACGACCGTCAAAATTGGTTAAACGAATTTCAACGTGGTCGCATGTCGATTTTTGATGAGCCACGCCCAGGAGCTCCTAAAACGGCTACCATAGAGGATAACGTAACAGAATTGTGTAGGTGAAATGAGACAGTTGTAGGCAGGGGCGGTCATATCAACTTTTCGAGGGGGCCATATCAACAATAAATTTTGACGTTTTTGACAAGTTGTTGTTGTAACTCAATTTGACTGATAATAAATATTTCATTTATTTATTCATTCATGCATTCATTCAAATGCCCATATTTGCAATTAGGTGTGTTTAGGTAAAAAATAATCGTTTACAAAGGATGTGGCATGAAAGGAGGGAGGGCCAAGGCCCCCATGCCCCCTCCCCTTATGACCGACCCTGGTTGTAGGTGCCACGTTTGCTCACTCCGGACAACTAGCGCAACCGTGAGATCACTTCAGAGCAGTTCTAACTCTCTGTTTTGTGGAGCAGTGTTTGACTCTGTTTAAGCGCAACCCGAAACAGTTTCTGCGTCCTTTCGTGACCGTCCAAAAAATGGAATAACTGGTACACACCAAAGACAAAGAAACAGCCGAAACAGTGGACTTCACCCGGCGAACGTACTACGTAGAAGGCAGATACTGTCCAATCGGCCGAAAGGTGATAGCCGTTTTCTCGAATTCACAAGGTGTGATCTACATCGATTAGCAGAAAGGCAAAACGGTCACATGTCGAATTATTAGGTCTTTTCGACGTGACCCCATTTAACGAAAAAAGAGTGGTCTTCCACCATGACAAAGCACCGGCTCACACCTCCGCCATCGCCACAGCCAAATTGGTCGAAATGGGCTATCCTCATCCACCATATACTCCTGATTTGGTTCCGTGCGACTTCTTTTTGTTCCAAAATTTGAAAATGTCTCTTGCCGGCAGAAATTTAGGTTTAATGAGGAAGTTATCGCCGTCACAGAGACCTACTGTGCAGACCACAGAAGAACGTATTTTTAGTTAAAAAGTTAGAGCAAAAAGGAGATCATGTTGAGAAAGATATCTCCACCTCCACCAAAATTTCGTTTTTCTTTTGTAGGCTAAGTACTTATTGGACTTTCCTCATATTTCAGACTCGAAATTCGTGGTAGTATTTTTTCGCACCTTTTAGAGACACCCTGCATGCATATTAAAATAAAACCTACCTTGTTCTGAAAACGTCTGAGGGGTTTAGGTATATGAATGGGTTCAGGATAATGATAGCCATCATCCTGGGTATTATGCACGAAGCTAGGGGAAAAGAGAGGTGGACCATAAACAGTACTAGGAGGAGGTGAATAGTAAGCGTGAAATTCTTCTTTGGCTTCGTTAATTATCAGACTTTTATGATTGAACTGCCATTTTTCAATTAGATGATAAATGAGTTCACTAAAAAATAAAAAGAAATTAGGTGACTCAGTTTAACCTTGTTGTTCAATTTCACTCTAAACATTAAGTTTTAAAGTAAGTTTAGTGGGAAATTTAGTAAACAGAGTGTCTCTAAAAGGTGCGGAAAAAATGCTACCGCAAATTAATGATTCTAAAATATAACGATTTAACCCAACTTACCGTAAACCAAAAATTGATTATTTCTGGGATACAGGGTGACAGAAATGTATTCTGGTTTTAGTTTTCGTTTTTATAAATAATGTTGTTAATAATACGTGTATTGTCACAATATTTGGCGACGGAAGGTTTTGGAAGGCGAGGAAGTAGGACCTGCTATTAAGTTTATTTTTAACTTTAGAGGTCATCACCTGCGGTATTTTGGATAAATTAAAAACGAAATTTTTAACGGCTTATTTAACATATAAAAGGGTGTACAAGTTGATTTAAGCAGCCGTTTTTGAGATATTTGGATTATTAAAAATCACTTTCTGTATGGCCAGCTATATAAGGTGTTTTAAAAATGCTAAGTTATTTAAACAACAAAAGTTCAAGTGAACCTATATTCTAAATGGCTTAACTTTTAAGATACTAGATGGTAAAGTTTAAAAAAGGGCTTTTTACCACCACCATCTTAAAAGTTAAGACATAGGTTTATTTGAACATTTCTTTTGAAATGATTTAAGGATTTACACTCTAAAAGTTTAGCGCATTTAATTTTGAAACACCCTGTATAGCTCCGGCCATACATAAAGAATTTTTATAATCCAGATATCTTAAAAACGGCTACTTAAATCAACCTTTTATTATTATGGTTTGTTAAAGAATCAGAGTTTTTATCTAAAATACATATAGAGGGGCTTAAAAAGTTTTTTTGTTTTTAATTTATGCATGATACCGCAGGTAGTGCCCTCTATGGCCTAATAAAGTTGATAACGGATTTTTATGTCTCACCTTACAAAACCTCCTCTAGCTGAAAATTGTGATAATACACCTATTATCAACAAAATTGTTTATAAAAAATCTAAAACCAGAATAAACTTTGGAACCAATTTGGGATTAAGGTAAATTGGGCTAGATCTTCGTATTTTAGCCTCATCAATTTGAAGTAGCATCTTTAGCACATTTTAAAGGCACCTTGTATACAGAGTGTAACATAAGTAATGACTTTAATTTGAAGAAATGATTCCTTGTAATTTTTAAGTAAAAATGCTCATATAAACATAAGTCCGGAGACGCTCCGTTTTCGAGATACAGGGCGTTAAAGTTTTTTTTAAAAGTCAGTATTTTTTACAAAAGCGCTTAAACTGATTTGGATGAAATTTGGTACACTTATTTATTGTAATAAGGCGCCTGGTTGGTCCAGTGGCGTCTCAGTGAGCACCACAGCCAATATTATTGAGAAAAAAAGTACTTCGCTGACTTTTTATAAAGTTGTTACATTTATATAGCGAACGAAGCGTTTCCGGACATATGTTTATATAATTTTTTTACTTGAAAAATTACAAGGAATCATCCCTTAAAATTTAAGTCATCACTTATGTTACACCGTGTATTTCATAAATTCTTGGTAATCTCATTGGCTACTACAACGATATAAGAGAAGTTACCTTGAGCCAAACCTACCCTAACATGCACAAAATAATGGAATATTCTACCTACTAGTTTTAAATACCTTGGATAGTGATCCGGATGCTCACAATATGTTAATCCAGGTCGGGCACAAGGAGGAGTTTTACCTGGTGGTGCAGGAACATATCTACAAGTTGGATTTGTTCCATACTCTGGTGTGCACATTGAACGGCATCCAAGTATCGAGTTTATGAATATACATAACTGCAACGAGGAGAATAATTAATAAAGTACAATAATTAATGAAATATTAATTATTAAATCAAACTATAGCTATAATAGTGTTAATTTTCATACTATTATCACAGTATAAATCAATTTAGTATAGTATATGTAAAACAATTATTATTCTACAAAGTTTAAAGTATAAGTCGTCAATTTCTTACAACAAAAATTCCTTTAAGTATATTATATTTTATAAAACCGATTAACTAAATAATTAACAAATTTGTCATAGGTGTGTATTTTTGAAGTACAGAATGTAACGGTATGAAAAGACATGTTTTTGATATTTTCTAAAATATATTGGACAAACATATGTTTTTTTTTAAAGAATACCCTAGATACATACAGGGTGTCCCACGAGAAATTGCGGCAATCGATTTCTCAAAAAGTTGGTTTTGGAAAATTTGTTAACATTATAGTCAATGGCGGACATACATCTAAAATATTTTGACAGTTCAAGCACAAGTTAATGACAACTTTTCCAATTTAAATGGAACTCCCCATATAATATTAATAATTATTAAGATTTTGCCTAAAATTTTACATATTTTCCTTGTATAATGCCCTCTACCTAAAGTTCACCCGTTTTTAACTTAAATTTTATGTCAAAAACGACGTTTGCAAGCCATAACGGCGAGATGCGGCGTCATGGCCAACTACACCATACTTTACAGCATTGTTGGAACAGGTAAATAATAAATTGTTATTATTTTAAGAACTATAAATTTTTAAAATACAAATTCTTTTACAAAGTTACCCTTATTTTTCATGCTTGATAGGATAAGGTAATAAAAGAAAAGGGATTCTATTAAAAAAAAGAACTTTTAGGGTTTTTGTCCATATAATGTTTCACAATTATTATTGACCATCCTGTATTTATTAATTTTTAAAATATTAATTTAGTGAACTTAAGAAGGTCAAATTAAAAACGGTGAAACCTTAGGTATACGACATTATACATAAAATATGTTTAAAATTTTACGCAGAATCTAAAATATAAATAATATGTAGGGTGGTCCATTTAAAATAGGGAAGTTGACATTATCTACTGGTATAACAAAAAGTGCTAAAACTGTCCAAGTATTTAAGTTGTAAGTTCCCTACTGATATTATATTGTTTAAAAATGCTTAAAATTTTCAAAACCTTCTTTTCGAAACATCTCGATTGCAGCAGCTCCTGGTGGGAGACCCTGTATATTTGTGCCATAGAAAAATGTTGTTCGAATGAAATACAACCCATAATTAAAGTCTTGTAAAAGAAATATTTATTTGCATTATCCTTCCTTTTATAAAGATGCAGCATTAGAAGGGCAAGCACATACGACAGCATTCGATGGATAGAACGGATCGGAGAAAAATAATCCCAGTAAAATTAAATGAAGCAAACATGCATATATGCAGACGGTAGGCACCGGATTTAAAAATCCAGCCGGTACGCTTCCATATGTGCTATAGAGATTCAGAGTGGCCATACTGTTAAAATCATACATAAAGTTTGGACATGTAAGTAAATACCTATAGCTTTTTTCAAAAAATATTATTTAAAATTTCTGCCAGATAAGTTTTCTTCAGTCCTGGATTAAAACTATTTGTAACTTTCAAATTGCTTAGTTTTTTTTTATATTAGCCTATTGATTCAGTGTTTGTTTGAAGGTCATAGACAATGATGTAGGTTAAGTAAAAGATTGACTTGCATTGTCTTTATTTAATAAAGTACCCGCGTTTCGACTGGTAAGTGTCTCCAGCCGTCTTCAGGTGAGTAATGAATAAGTTACACAACTACAGTGTTATTTATACAAAAACTAGGTGCACTGAAACATGACTGTGATGGACGCTTTCATGCGTTCAATGCTTGGGTTATAATTGTCTAGAGTTAAGGTTAAGATTACAATTCTTCAGAAAGGGTTTCCAAAGGTTTCTTCAAACTATAGAGGGTTTGCTGAAACATCCGGGGCTTTGGCCGATGATTGCAGCTTTCTTGAATTTTCTTTTTTTTCCAATGTTGTTCACGGTGTATAATTTTGGCATCTGGCCACTTTACGTAATGTCCTTCGGCCCAAGCGTGCTTAGCGACACCGGCATCTTCGATGTTCGTTGATTCGTAGAGTTCTCGTCATTAATAAAGATGCCTCGGCGTCATCACTTCTGTCTCACTTTCAATTATTCTCCTTTTTGTTGCTCGCACACGATGTAAACGACGCGTTTAGACAGCGATAGTTGATTGCCGTCCTTACTTGTATGACGCTTGTGGCATTTTACTATTGAATAAATCTTTACTTCGATCGGTCTTTTGGTTAATATTATTAATTTCTTGCTGCAGAGCTTCATTTGTATTACAGATTGTCAATGCTCAGTCCACAAGTGTTCTTACGATGCCGTGTTGCATATTGTTGGAGTGATTGAATGAAAAGTTCAGGTACTTTCTTGTGTTAGTCGGTTTTCAGAAAACTGATGTGTGGATGGAAGCCCCAAAATGTTTGTCTGCCAAGGAGTTGGAACTGTCCAAACTGTCTGGCATCTAAGGAAATATCTTCTTATAGGTACCAAGTTTACAAAATGACAAAAATTAAGTTTTAAATTATTAAACTTTGGTACCTGGTATCTGCTTAAGCCACTACGAGTCAAACTTTATAGTTTACCATTGCCTTTACCCATGTTGGGAGCATGCGCTGACAAACTTTCAGCCTTTACAAAATAACGAAGACCTGCCGCGCATGGGCTCTTGAACTACAATACATTACGATTAATGATTAGTATTATAGGATAAGATTTACATATTAAACGTAAATATTTTTATTTTATTCATTATTATATATAGAGTGTTACAAAGGGTTGTTAAAAACATTTAAACAATAAATAAAAAATCATAGGTCCGCAATTTTTTGTTGATAGGGGTTAAACTTCAACTTCAAAAAACTGAAAAATTTCGAATTTTAATAAAAGAATACAAAAGAGCGGTATTTTTATTGGCTTAATTTAAAGATTGCACAAAAATGTACATACATTTACACAATCAGTGGCGTACGGTTTTTGTGTTAGAAATATTTCTTCAGTTGCCGCTCGAGACGCCACTGGATATATTAAATGTAATTAAGTTAGTGATAAATTTCCCACCTAATGCCCTAAGTAACATTGCCAAATTAAAACAATTTTTTTTTCATATTTTTAATAGTAGAATCTGCCTTTTTTAACAACATTCTGTAACACCCTGTAGAGTAAAGAAATACCATATACACCCCGCTAATTGAAAACATTTATTAAACACTGATTTTTTATTTTTTAAGTAATATTGTCGCGATTCTGAACCACCCTGTATATCCTACGGCAAATTTTATTATAGGTTTTCAGACGAAGCAACATTTTTTTAGGAAGAATAACTTTTTCGAAATATTACACATTGTATATTTTAATTTAAAAAAGTATTATTTACCCAAAAAGAACAAATTACTCAAAATTTAAATACTTCACATTGATTTTTTTTCATCGCTACTGTTAATAGATAATTAATTTTTATGTCTTTAAAACATACCAAAAGGTTCCTTTGTTGAAAATAAATTATCATCACTAATAATAACCCAATTCAAAGTAGAACAATTACCGGTATAATAATTACTTAATTATTATTTTTTAAATAACTAATTGATTGTTCTATTATAAAACAGTTTAACGCTACAACTAATTAGCAATAAAAACAGCCTAGGTATCACCAAATATAATACATTATTTTACTAGTTTTTATTTATTTTACAGTATGTTAAATTTTAAGACAAAAATTCATATAAACATGGGTTCGCATATTCTGCGTTCTCAAGATTTAAAAAAATTTACAGGGTGGCCTATTTTACATGGTCTAGTTGGATTACCATAGGGTTTGGAAAAAAGTACATTGGGAAATATGTGAAAGTCGAATAACCCCACATTATTAAATTATTTCAGCCTATACAGGGTGTTCAAACAAGTGTGACGTGATAAAGTTATTTTATTCAAAATGGAACACCCTAGTCGGTTTTAAATTTTATGTTAAAAACAATTAAAGTTTAATAATAGTACAGCTGTTGTGATATTAGATTTTTTTCACAATCCAGAGGTGCAATTAAATTAATTTTATTTTAACACTATTTTTTCCATAATATACGTAGGTCATATCAATTGTTGTACAGGGTGTCCGGATTTTGTTGCAATTGCTGGGTATCTTGGTTATTATCAAAGATAGAGACTTGCGGTTTTGCAAACTGTTGCTATTTTTTCATGAAACAAAAGATGACACCAGAATATTTTTCATGACCCTCTTCGTTTCTGACATACAAGGCGAAATTAATTTTTCCCCATTTTTGGACCCTCTTCGTATTTCAGTTGTCTTGTAACATACAACAAAAGTAAAAACTGATATTAGTAGATATTTTTACGTAGAATCCAGTGGTGTAGTTATATATATATTTTTTAATTTTATATTTTTTGAGATATGAACCAAACATAGGATTTTTTTAATGGAACACCCTCTATGTTATTTATTTATTAAATTATAGCGTATGAGAGCTTTTTAAAAATATATAATAAATATGAGGTATTTCATATTTATAGACCCTTAATTGATGTTTTTGATTTTAAAATTGAATTTCACATGGTGGGCTATGATATATGTAGACTTTATACCAAAAAATAAAGTGAGCCCTCAATCCAGTAGTTTGTTTAAATTTTACAGTAATTTAACAGTTTTAACTACTTTACCCCGCCCAGCACCCCTACTCACCCCTCAGTTTAAGTTTGTTCAATCATTAATTAATTAAAATCTGAACATTTTGGATTAGCACCAATGTGTTTATACTCAAAACAGTGTCCGAAATCAGTATTTATCCATAATTTTTAGAAAAAACATTCGATTTAAAACATAATAAGTAGAAAACCGTGTATTATACTGTACCAAAATTATCACTAAATTTTAAATTTTGAAGTATTAGTTTTATACACGGTCTTCTATTGTTTTGTTTTAAATCGAATGTTCTTTAAAAATTATGGATACATACTGATTTTGGACACTGTTTTATTGCTGAAAAAGTTAAACAAATTATGAACTGAGGGCCTATTTTATTTATTTTTTTTTTTTTGTTATGAAGTCTATATCATGGCCCACTATGCGAAATTCATTTTAAAATAAAAAACAATTAGGGGTCCATAAATATAAAATTACTATTAAGTATTATACATTTTTTAAAAGTTCTTATCGCTATAATTTAATAAATAAATAATATGTAGGGTGTTTTATTAAAAAAAAACCTGTTTGGTTTATATCTTGAAAAATATAAAATTTTTAAAAATATAGCTACACCACTGGATTCTACGTAAAAATATCTATTAGTATTTACTTTTGTTGTAAATTACAGGACAACTGAAATACAAAGAGGGTCCAAAAATGGAAAAAAATGAATTTCACCCTGTATGTCAGAAACGAAGAGGGTCATGAAAAATCTTTTGGTGTCATCCTTTGTTTTATCAAAAAGTAGCAACAGTTCGCGAAAACCGCAAGTCTCTATTTTTAATAATAACCAGGATACCCTGTAACTGCAACGAATTCCAAACACCCTGTACAGGGTGATCAAAAACAATTACACTTTTTCAGAAAATGAAATATAAATACATAACAATAACAATATTTGACTTTTCTTTAGAATAAAGAAATTAAATAAATATTTTAAGAAAATTAAACTTTTATATATTATGAAGAGCTATTCTGCCCTTGAAATAATGTAATAAAAGTTAAGATTACTTTAAAAAATTAAATT
>JACEGR010006086.1:0-65047 GCA_014170235.1 Listronotus bonariensis
GTCAGTCAGTAGACTTTTGGACCTTCCATATCTCTTTAACTGTTTGAGTTAGCTTCATCTGCTGTACTGTACTCTGCGTGATTGGAACATTAGTGTTCCAGAGTACAGATCCCTAAGCAGTTGCCTCGAGCAATCGATGGCGAAACGTCGGTAAATTATTTGAATTTGACACGGTCTAAACCCAAGAACCACGATTCCTCAGGTTTCGCATTTTTAAAAAACATAAAAGTTAAAAAAATGATCAAAATTTGGGCTATGTGCCGAAGACATTTAGCATTAAAATGGTCTCCTCTCCCGCATTGGCTTAATAATTGCCCATGGAAAATATCGAATTCATCGTACAAATAACTCATAGTACAGTTACTCCGCTATCAGCCCGGACATGCCTAAGGATATCCGACAACGGTTGTTTTTGCATCTCGTCCCCTTGCAGATCAGCGGGATTTATTTAAGCGGCGTAGGTTGAACCAAGCGAATAAATTGGAATGGATGGCGCTTACCGGTAAAAAGTTTACACCCTAAATACGAAGGTTACATAGGGACTATGAACCTACTATGAGTTATTTGTATCAGATCGAATTGGTACGAGGTGTTTAAATGGTTTGATATAACGTACATTTATGATCAGGCTAAAAGAAACACAATTTTATTCATTTTTTTAAATTTATTAAGTAAAACTATGCATCACCAATATGTACAATATTTACAAAAAGGCATTATACCTAATTAAGAACTGGGTTTGATTTTTTGTAGTATGACAAATTCTCTAATCTTATTTGTTTGAGATCTACCACCAAAAACAGAACATTCTCACTTTTGATAATAAAATATTTCAGAAACAAAACATGTGCACAAAATATTGCCTCGTAAATAATACTCTCAGATAAACGATTTTGATTTTTCATAATATGTTATTGGGGACTGTAACACAATATAAAATCAATCATATGAGAGGAAGTGCAAGAAGACGAATAGGCTGAATGTATTAAAAAGTGTCCATCGAAAGGGAACAAACATAGGTGGCGCCACAGGAGCAAATGGAAAGATTTTAAAAACAACGCCAGCAGTAGTTTTCTAGTTTATATTTACTAAATTACATTTGACTACGTACACAGTTGATTATTAAAAATACTGCATATTTCTCAACTACACAAGCTCATGATAAAATTGTTAAATTTTTTAATTCAGCACATTTCACTCTGTTTATAAACCCTTCAAATTCATATCATTTTCATTATCTACAAGAGGGCCATTTCGGTGAATTTTAGAATTATAATTTTTTGTGTACAGGTGGACATTTTCAACTTGTCCCCCATACAAGATGGTATTCCTTCTTTGTGCCCTATAGAGGGTAATAACTTAAAAGTTTTCATGACTTGTGTAGTTGAGAAATATAATTTAGTAAATGTAACCTATAAAACCCCTGAAATAACGTCGATCCTTAATTTTGAATTCATGGCGCTGTTTTTAAAATATTTTCATTTGCTACTGTGGGTACACCTTAATTTGTTCCCTTCCGATGGACACTTTTAATACATTCAGCCTATTCAGATAGTTCTTCTTCTTACTTCCCTCCATATTTTTAATGAAGGTTAGGTTTTACTTGCTAATTTGTGTATTACAATTCCCAAAACCAACATAACTATGAAAAAAAAAATCAAAATCTAGTTCGCTGAGCATATCCTTTAGAATAAGCATTTGGGCAATATTTTAAACATAACTTTTGTTTGCAAATATTTTATTATCAAAATTGAGAATGTTCTGTTTTTGGTGGTAGATCTCAAACAAATAGATTAGAGGAATTTGTCATACTACAAAAAAATCAAACCCAGTTCTTAATTAGAGTATAATGCCTTTTTGTAAATATTGTACATATTGGTGATGCATAGTTTTTACTTAATAAATTTAAAAAATGAATAAAATTGTGTTTCTTTTAGCCTGATCATAAATGTACGTTATATCAAACCATTTAAACGCCTCGTACCAATTCGATCACTGTACAAATAACTCATAGTAGGTTCATAGTCCCTATGTCGCCTTCGAATTTAGGGTGTAGCTCTTACCGGTAAGCGCCATCCATTCAATTGATTCGCTTGGTTCAACCTACGCCGCTTAAATAAATCCCTTTAGTCTGAAGGGGGACGAAATGCAAGAAACAACCGTTGTCGGATATCTTTTAGCGTGTCCGCGCTGATAGCGAAGTGACTGTACTATGAGTTATTTGTACGGTGAATTCGATATTTCCATGGGCAATAATTTTTGCCAATGCGTGGAAAGGAAACAATTTAAAAAGTGACATGTTCAGTTTAAAACATTTTAAGAGAAACGCAAGAAACGTTTAACATTAAAATTTTTACAAATAAAATCATAAATGTCTTTATTTATAATTATCACTGTTTGTGGGCCTAAAAATATATTTTGTAATAATGCTGAAAATTCTCAGTAACAGCTCAAATTTTGATCATTTCTTTTAACTTTTATGTTTTTATGTATTTTGAAACCTGAGGAATCTTGGTTCTTGGGTTTGGACCGTGTCAAATTGAAATAATTTACCGACGTTTCGCCATCGATTGCTCGTGGCATTTTCAGGGATGTGTACTCTGGAACACTAAATTCAATGTTCCATTTACGCAGAGTAAAGTACAGCGGATGAAGCTAACTCAAACAGTTAAAGAGATATGAAGGTCCAAAAGTCTACTCACTAACTGACTCACTGACATATACAGGTATGGAAATAAACCAGCCGACTATAGGAAATTACACGGTATGTTAAAGCAGTGGCAATATTCAAGATGGGGTGTGCTCAAGCCGTGTCGCCGTCGACGAACTGTGGAAGCGAGGGGCCAGCGGTCCCTGATCTCGTTCGGCGTCAATCGGTGCGCTCGTTGCAGAGGTGAGTTGTAGGAGAGTACATAGTAGATTAGTGGAGAGGATTAAATTCATGTATTCCCTACGGTATGCCGTTTTATTTCCATACCGGTAGATCAAAAACCTAACTCACTTCTAGAGGACCTAGAAAGATAAAATTTGGAATCCACCTAAGTAACTGTGTGTAAGGGTAGAAAAAAAATCTGAAATTAAAAACAGGAAAAAATGAAGGGTCCCCATACAAAAAAGTTTTTTAATTGTAGCCTTTGAACCACAATAAAATATTTAATTTTAATATGATAAGTGGATCCGTGGTGTAGTGGTTATCACATCCGCTTAACATGCGGAAAGTCCTCGGTTCGGTCCTGGGCGGAAATATAACTGTTTCTTTTTCTTTTTAATTATCAATAATATATTGACAACTAAAACAATATCGTCGGTTCAGAACTACAACTAGGTAGCTCGAATTTTTGCACTTTTGAGGTATCTACATCAGCATAATGCTGAAGTGTGCAGTCTTTCAGTGGAGAACTAGGTAACTGAAAAAACCCATACGGCGTTATTTTAAGAAGCCCACTACAGCTTCTGGCAAACAAATTTATAATTGCAATTATCTCAAAAGTACTGTTCTTAGGTTATCTAATTGTAGTTCTAAACCCACGATATTATGTTTCTTGTTTTGTTACCACTCCGATAAAAAAAAACTAAATACACAAGGCATGAAAGAAATGAAATGGTTAGTGGTAATTGTATTGTTTTATATTTATTTTCTATACAAAAAGTAATGATATCCCACCATAAACATAAATGTGAAAAGGTGAGCCAAGTTCAATACTAAAACTATGCTTGGCTGTGGGCTTTGCCGCAAAAAAAAATGGAGATCTTGATGAGTGCAAAGTTATGTACAAAATCCAAATATTATTATTATTAAGTAGGTTAGATTTTAGTTGGCCAGATTTTATCAAAATTAAAAAAATATTTAAATAAGTTGAATAACTTTATAAAATGATTGATGTAATGAAAACTGGCCGAATCAAATCTAGCCTACTTAAAGATCCCATACATATTTGGATTTTGTACAGATACTTGGCACTTATTTAGATCTCCATTCTTTTGCGGCTAAGCCCACAGCCAAGCATAATTTTAGTGTTGAACTTGGCTCACCTTTTCACATTTATGTTATTGGTAAGATTTGTTTATTTTTCCATTGTCGGTTTATCTTTCATATAAAGATCAGTTGTTACGCAACACAGATATGTGCGACAGCCATACACCAGAAGAAAAAAACATAATTTTTATAGTGAATATTATAATGTTTATTTTTATTACTCCATGCTCTTGTTATTAAGTTAATGCATTGTCTTAAACGCATCTTTTTTTTACTTAAATCAGTCTAATAAAATATATTTCAATAATAAAAACATTTATTATCACACTCTTGAATCTCTAATATTCCAAAGTCTTCTAAATCTAGAGAAGAATTTACTAAGGGATGCCGTAGCACGTTAAATGAGCTAAAACGCGATTCCTGCCGTTTTAGTATATTGAAAAGTTTCTTAAAATGATCCAAAGATTATCGGAAAGTTGGTTATTTTTACGGTTTTGTAATTTTCGGAAATTTAATGTGTTAATTATTACCATTACCAAAAATCAATTACCTTTCCGATAATCATTGGATCATTTTAAGGAACTTTTCTATATACAACTTTTTCCAAAACAAATATTTAAAAAACGGCAGCGAATCGCGTTTTAGCTAATTTAACGTACTACGGCATCCTCTTAAGGTAGTCCCCCAATTTGACGGTTACTTGCGTGAAAATTTTACTGCTGCATATCATTGACTGTTTTATTACTATCTAAGCAATCGCGGTTCTAGTTTGTAAAATTGTGCTTTTTGATTCAATATGAGTATGGATATTTTCTTAAAGCCAAATTTGTTTTAATTAATAGCCGTTTTTAAGAGAACTAATCTAACCTAAGATGGTCGCAGTTCGTTTAAAATTAATTTATAAACAATAAAAATATATATGTTTGCATTCATTTTATAATTAATAATTTTAAAAATAATAGATTTGTACAAATTTCACTAATAAATTTTACACTATACAGGGTGACGCATCGCCAGACTAGCCGTAGGAAATCCTGTGCAAATTTTGATACCTTTAAATATTGGCTTCCCTATTATTTTTACAACAAAATTGTATACGACTATTTTGAAGACAATAATAAGATAAGCTCACACACTTGATTTTGTTATTTTCTAATAAGCCAGTTAAAAGTTATTTAAGAAAAAATATTTGAAAAATCGTTGCATACCTGATAAAATCAGTAATGAATCCACCAGTAATGAATAAATAATAATAAATAACTAATAGAAAGTAAAACGTCAACTGAAAATTTGACAAGACATTATATTCATTACACAGCAAACAAAATTTCACGCAAGAAAAGTTTTACTCTGTATATTCTATTCAAGCTAACATTTAAAGGTTGGCAATTCGAATATTCCTAAATAGGTAAATTTCGTTTTTTTTCAAATTTAGGTTTGTTGCTTTAGAGGGTACCAGAGAAAGTTTCGAAATTTAAATACCCTTAATTTTTGTTTTTTTTTTAGATTTCAGTGACTAAAATCAGTATTTTTAGTGGCCTAATATTTGTGTAAACTTTAAAGCTCTGTTATGGCCATATTATTTAATTAAAAAGCTTAATTTCTGTTAAGCTAAAGTAAAACAACAAGACTAACACTGGGTAAAAAATGTCAATCAACTGACTCCAGTAACTTTTGTTTTTTTTTTGATAGCCAGATTCATGTAAGCCATTTAAAAATGTTAACTTGGATAAGAAATAAAAATACCTTTTAATTTGCAGTATTCATATAACTTATTTTAAGTTCGTTTTCGAGCGATTCTTGAGGCTGAGGATCCACGTTATGAGTATTCCTTAAATGTTGCTTCACGTAAGATTTATCATTAAATTTCTTTTCGCAGATAGGACAGTCGAAAGGTTTTTCTCCAGAATGCGTGTAGATATGTCTTGTAAGTTTGTTCTTAGCGTAGTAGGCCTTAGGACAAAAGTTGCAGGCGTACTTTCGCTCTCTCACAGGTATTTTTACTGTTCCCAGGCCTATACCATGGATTTTTGCCATATGTACCTAAAAAGTATTATGCCAGGAATGTTTGCCATATAAACTGACGTAAAGACGTAAAGTGTGATTCAGAACAAAAAGCTGATCGTCAGTGTGGGAATTCATAGGTGATTTTAAGAAGAAAAGTTAAAATAAAAATGTCTTAAATGTCTTAACTTTCTAGAATACAGAGTAGTAAAGTTTTAAAAATATCTTTCATATCTATATCTGTAAAGCTACTATAAATATTTTGTTATGCGCAATGGTCCATTTATTTCTTTCAGTGACTCCTGGTTCTTATATTAAAAATATAAGAAGCATTTTCCTGTAAGGTGAAATGGTTATAACGTGGAATTTTATAGCAGACGTTTTAACGGATTTAAATGAGTAGTTTCACAGTTTTCAGGTTCTTAAACCAATCTCTAAGCCCGATTTGAAAAGCAAACGCAGAGCAATGCAGATATATTTTTCAAAGGACCTTAATTTAATATTGGATTGGTGCAATAAAAATCTCGTGCATTTTAATACATCCATTTCATTATTCATTACTTATGAGCGGCCAATTTTTGTAGAACAATGACACCCCTAATCTTGTGGGCGCCACATTTGAAAATAACTTTAACTGGCATAAGCATATTGTATCTATAGCCACGGCAGCGTCCAAAAAGCTTGGATTTTTCTTTTGAGCCAAAAAGTATCTTTCCCCTTCTAATTTATACACTTTTTATGTGTCCCAAATCCGACCCCCTTTGGCATATTGTTGTCATATCTGAGGCATAGCGTCTCCCACAACCCTCAGCATTCTTGATTCCATTCCAAAAAGAGCTGTTTGTTTTATTAATGACCCTTTACTTACAGAAAGGCGTCCTTTTCCGCCAATCGTCGGGCTGTGGGGAATTTATCGCCGCTCCGAATTTCCAACTTTGTTTGTTCTTTTATCCCTAGAGTTTTTATAACGTGGAACGAGCTGCCCGCGAAGGTCTTTCCTTCCCCGCTCCCCACATCTTCAGGTATTTAAGTCCCGTGTTAACAAACTTCCTCTTTTCTCGCTTAAGACACCCATGGGCCATGGTACGTTAGTATTTAGGCTTTCAGCCTTCGTCAAAGATAAAAAAGTTAGTTATTTTTAGGTAATTTTAGGTAATAATAAGAAAAAGCAGGTGGCAAATTTAGGCGCCCAACGTGCATCTGTATGAAATGATTGTGCATTATATCTACAGGAGGAAACTCATTCTTACTGATAATAAACTAAAACAATTAACTATGAAAATTCTAAAATTAAAACGTTACAATATTTTTTTGTTTTGAAATGTGTTGAAAGTAAAGTTGTCTCCCCGGTAGTAAACAGAGTTCTTGATCTCTAACCCAGAAGGCCCAGGTTTGATCCCCAGCCGAGAAGATATTTTTATGTAGTAGTTATTTACAAATAACGTCTGTGGTGGCACTACCGCGTTGTCTAAAAAGTGCTGTGAAATGCCAAAACTACATGTTTCAGTGCCTGGACAATGTTAGTAGAATAGGGAAAAATGGGTTAAACTTCTAATAGCCCAGCACTCACGGTACTCTGGTACTTAGGCATAAGCCTTTGTTGGCTGTCACAATTAAAAAAAAAGTAAAGCAAAAATTTGAAGAACTCATTACTTGCATTTTTGAAACCATTTTTCAAAAAGGGTCTGTACAAAACAGCAAAAAGGCATCTTTTAAATCACTTACCTTCAAAACCCTCTCATCTTTGTATTCTTTCTCACAATGCTGACAGTGATACTCCCGTACATGTGAGTGGCTTCTCGTATGCCTTTGCAAATCGCATTTCGTCGTGAATTTTTTCTCGCACAGGTGACAAGCGAATTTTTTGTCGCCGGTATGTCGTCGCATGTGACTGTCATAATTTGACTTTATGGGAAACGGTTTCGTACATATCTCACAAATATACTTCCATTTTGAAGAGTCAGTATGTACGATTAATTTATGAGATCTGAAACATATTTTAAGTATTGTTTTGAAAACTAACACGTTCGTTTCATCGTTACTTCAGGGGTTTTTATATGCTATAAGCATTGCAACCTGTTTTCACAGTCCATTTTTGTGTTGGAACGGTGACGTCATATAACACAACGGTCCAAAACGCTTTGAAACGATTAACGAAGCAGTTTTGAAAGCAGCTTAATCTGACATTTTCCCATAGATAGAAGCTTTGTTTTTTATTTTTTTCTTTTTAAAATACCAACAGAAAATCGACGTTATATGTCAGGTATTTCCGGCCATATCTTTAATAAATAATTGAGCTCAAAGTAGTGAAGTAGTAAAACTATATATTGAATGAATCAAGAAACAAAACTGATTTTGCGTCCATTATTTAATTACTATGTAATACTTTCTATTTAAACAAAATACTCAATTTGAAATTTCGCCATTAAATCAGATTTTGTAGGTTAGATTTACAACACGTTCACGTTTTGAAACGTCGTATTTTTTTCTACTACATAATTTAATGACGTAAATACCAAAAACCGTTTCAAAAACTTATAGAAACGCCTTTAGCACATAAAAACGCCTTCCTTTAAATTTTTAATTTTTTATGTGTACTATTAGTTGTTGAAATTAAAATATCTTGTATTTTTATCCAATAATGGACATTTTTAAACGCTATAGAAGAGGGCATTCTCATTACCAATGAAATTTAATTTTAAGAGCTGATGAGAATAGGAATGCACATACCTATTATTTAACAACAGAAGAATATGATGATAAATATTTCATCATATTTTTAGTACAAATATAGGTTATGCTTCAGATGCCTCATGAAACGTGCTTTGCACGTTTTGAAAATGTAAATAAAATAGTTTACCTGATATCTTTATGAGTATTAAAGCTCTTATTACATGCTTCACACTTGTATTCCCTCATATTCAAATGTTTCTTCTCGTGATTGATGAGATCAGTCTTTGTGATAAATCCTTTTCCACAGTAGGAACACATGTTGGATTTTATTCCATCATGATATTTAATATGTTGCCATAAATTAGAAGAGGTTGAAAACCTTTGTGGACATCTAAAACGCCAGCTCTCTAATTAATGCATAAAAAATTAAATTGTATATTACAAATGTGTCTAAAAATGATGCAACCTTTGGAATATTACAATTAATTTGTATTTGTATTTATAAACAAAATAACTTTGCCTTTGTATAGTGCGTCCATTACCTGTCCACATTTTAAATGTCTATAACTTTTTTATTTCTTAACTTAAAAAAATGATCCAAAAACCAACCCGTACAGTGAATTATCAAGTTTTATTTTCTAGTATGAAGATTACACAAAACAATTTCATTAACAGAATATTTTGACCTAACTTACTTTTTTTAAATAGGAAACCCTGTATATAATATCACCATTAAAAAAATTTTAAAGAGCTTTACAAATATGCTAATTTGTTTTATCTATCTTTAATAGTCTCTGAAATATGACCATTTAAATTCAAAAAATAAAAGATATAATTTCCATTACATATACAGTCTAAGCCAAGTTCTGTAAGTAAGTAAAGTGGAAATTACATATATTTTTCAGATTTAAATGGTCATATTTCCGAAACTATTAAAGATACATATATCAAATGTGGCATTTAAGCAAAGCTAAAGACCTTTTTAATGGTGGTATAATATACAGGGTGACAAAGTAAGTTATGCCAATATATCCTGTTAATAAAATTGTTTTGTGTAATCATTCATCAACAGAAAAAAACTTAATAATTCACTACACAAGTTTGTTTTTAGATCATATTTTGAGGTTAAAAAATAACAAAGTTGTAGACATTTAAAATGTGGACAAGATAGATTGGACGCACTGTACAAAATACAAAAAATAAACTTAATATAAAAAATATCTATTTAAATATACTTTTTTATTGACAGTTAAGTATACGTTATAACAAGGTTTCTGAAAAACTGAATTTTTATTGTCAAGTGGGTTGTTTTAATGGAACACCCTGTAAAATCAAAATTTTGATTCTTTATTAGATTCTACCATAAAAAATGTATGACACACTATATGTCACTTACTGATGGTTTTTGAGATATCAACAGCATTTTAATATACTCATAACAGGTAAGAAGTAAAGAAACAAAATATTTTGGTTATAATTATTTTCAAATAATTCGGTCACTCTCAAAGTGACAGTAGTTTTTAGACACATATTACCTGCACTAAAAAACAGCAAGACTTTAATTGTGGCTGATATTTAGGTTTAATAAGTAAATATGTATCAAAAATTAAACTAAATAGCTGACCTACCTGTCAGTAGGTGTCCTTACAATAAAAGCTAATTTATTACATGTTTTCAGATTATTTGTCCCTCTGACAGTGAGAGAGTTATTTAAAAATAGGTAGTTAGATCCAAAATTTTATTTTCTTTTTTTACTTTTAATCAGTAATAAGTATCTAGATACGCGAAAGCGTGTCAAGCCAAGTTCAAGGGCGCCAAGTGTAATATTACACGAACTACTTGGTGCCAGTTTTGATACCTCTATAACTTAAAACCCATTTAACGTAAACACATCTAACTACGTGTGTTAATTAATATCCATAAGGACAACTGGAAACGCAAATTTCATAAAGCTAGCTCAAAAGGTTATCAAGCTATGAATGTCCAGAAGTCGTCAATTTTCCGACTGACTGACTGACTGACTCACATATAGATCTAAAACCTGACCGTTGTATCATACAACGACCTGACCCACTTCAAGGTGACCTAGAAAGATAAAATTTGGAATCCAGCTCGGTAATTGTGTGTTAGTAGATATTTGAAACTATCCCAATATATCAGGGGACAACAAAATTACTATCCAGCAATTTTTTCCTTTATATATATTAATTTTTTTCTATTATATCACCGGATGCCAATTTTAAATATAATAGTCTCTGTGTATTACTTCTGTTTTAACCGGAAGTAATATACACTTTGATATTTTAAATGGAACACACTGTATATTTTTAAGCTTTAAATTCTCCTGATCGTTCCTGATATAAAACCTTGAATATATCCATAACCTGAGTTTTTTGGTTTTTAGAGAAAATGGCTTTTGAAAATGTCCAAACGACCGCACAATATGCAGTTTTATGAGAAAACAAATGAACATCACAAAAATTTAAAATGCTTAACAAAATTATTTTAAAAGACTCTACCTTAAGAGGCCATTATAATACTACTCTCTGTTTAACCGGAAGTGCTGTAAAATTTGAACTTCTAAATATAATAACCCTGATAGTTTTAATGGACCACCCTATATATTATTTAAGATTAATTTTAATTCAATATGCTATTTATGATATAAAACTTTAAATATACACCTAACTTACCTTTTTAGTTTTAGCAAATACAATTGTAGTTTCACTTAAGACTCCCAGAAGAATGCTAAATTTCTGGTCATTAGTTTGGACGCTGGCTTGGCTGAATTTATGAAGCGGCAAATTATACGTACTGTTTAGGAGATTGGACGCTCATCATTGGGATTTCGGAAACCGTAAGAGATGCAGGATCGGTTAAATGAAGGCAAAGTTGCGCAATTTGATGCTCAATAAAATGCCGTTTTGCGTTTTAAAAAATTCCGAGTACTTCCGAAGATATTCGAAAAAAACCGGAATTTTCAATTTTGGTTTCTATTGTTTCCTGGCTATATTTGTTAAGATAACTCAAAATGAAAAACACGTTTTCATGGCCACTTTTTCTGCTCTATAATTCAGTGTGATTAAATATTAAATCTGACGTTTCGGCTTCTGGCGACCATCATCAACTTAATTTTTTAAATACGGACCTGATATTTTTTCAATTTAATTAAATCCTTTCATCACTCTTAAAACACTATATATCGCCACTTTGATATTTGCTGACGTTTCGTACAGATAATTCCATCACCAGAATATTGCATATTTATTTAACCATAATACGGCCCTGAACTACATTTTTAGGTAAAAGGTAAAAAAGAATAAACTTATTACATATTCATAATGTTTTATTGCAACTCATTGATATCTAACAGCGGAAATTACTTTATTAACAGAAACTAACCAGCAGGTACCAATTCAAGGGAGAACTTCATTTAATGTATGGATTGAGTATGTGGAGGAACTAAGAATTATTGGACCTTTCGTTTACGAAAGGGACCTTAATTAGATAATCAACCTTTGGCAGTATTTCAAAGAAATATGGTGGCAGCAAGACGGAGCTCCTGCCCACAATGGAAGGGAAGTAGCTCAATTCCTTTACCATATATTTCCTAATAAATGGTTTTGCAAGATGGCCCGCTAGGAGCCCAGATCTTAGTCCCCTAGATTATTTCCTTTGGGGATATCTTAAGAACCGTTTATTTAAAAATGCACCTCACGACCTTTAAGTACTACGACAAAATTTGATAAGGAAGTTGCTGCCATTCCTGCGAGAACAATTAATCGAGCTGTATTAAAAATACAAAGCAAAGCAAGAAAATGCATTGAGGCGGAAGGTTATCTCTTTGAACACCTATAATAGTGATTAAATTATGTTTATATTTAATATGGGCATCAAGATAGTATTACAAATTGTTTATGTAAGCTGATTTGTTGTCTACCTTTTTGTATCTTATGTCTAATATTCATGAAATTTTCGGTTAATAAAGTAATTTTCGCTGTTAGATATCAATGAGTTGCAATAAAAGATTACGAATATGTAATAAGTTTATTCTTTTTTTACCTTCTTACCTAAAAATGTAGTTCAGGGCCGTATTATGGTAAAATAAATATGTAATATTCTGGTGATGGAATTTTCTGTACGAAACGTCGGCAAATATCAAAGTGGCGATATATAGTGTTTTAAGAGTGATGAAAGGATTTAATTAAATTGAAAAAAATATCAGGTCCGTATTTAAAAAAATTAAGTTGATGATGGTCGCCAGAAGCCGAAACGTCAGATTCAATATTTAATCACACTGAATTATAGAGCAGAAAAAGTGGCCATGAAAACGTGTTTTTCATTTTGAGTTATCTTAACAAATATAGCCAGGAAACAATAGAAACCAAAATTGAAAATTCCGGTTTTTTCGAATATCTTCGGAAGTACTCGGAATTTTTTAAAACGCAAAACGGCATTTTATTGAGCATCAAATTGCGCAACTTTGCCTCCATTTAACCGATCCTGTATCTCTTATGTACTCGATGGATACCCGCTTCCTAAATTCCACGAAGCGAGCGTCCAAGCTAATGACCAAAATTTACCATTGTTCTGGGTTTCTATAGTGAAACTACAATTGTTTTTGGTTTTAGAGCAAACGGCGTTTGAAAAGGTCCAATCGACGACACAATATCCATGAAACTGTATATTGTGAGGTCGTTCGGACCGTTTCAAACTCAGATTTCTCTAAAAATACAAGAGACAGGTTCGTGGGTATACTAAAGGTTTTATGTCAGGAATGACTTGTAGAATTTAAATTTTAAAAAATATACAGGATGTTTTATTTAAAATATAAAAGTTTTATCACTGCGGTTAAACCGGACGTAAAAGGCAAAAACTCTTGTATCCAAAATGGACATCTTATGACCTTCTAATATATTCTCAAAATTTAAAAGGTATACTATTACACTGAACGAAATAAAATGCTGGATAGTAATTTTGTTGTCACCCGGTATATTATTATGTATTATTATTTATTTGCTATATAACAGAAATGTAAAAATAAAATCCGTCAAAAAACTTGGTGTCTCCATACAAAAAAACGGTGTGTGTCGTCGGCAGCGCGCGACGCTAGATTAGTAAAGATGGGGCCACATTTAATTCATTCTGAAAGCAGTACCGCTAAGTACACAAAAAATGATAAAGTAAACAAACGTTTTTGAAGGCACATAGCCTCTGACAGAGCCTGATTACATAGTTTTTAGATAAATTAAAAAAACGCTTACTTAAACACGTATCTCGTACTTAAAAAACATCCTCATATTTCGCCTCTGGCCAGCTATAAAACCGGTGGCACGTGGCGTGGAACTAGAAACTCGTCGGATTGAATATTTTTGCTGCAATAAATCATTGTTCACAAAAGAGTTTATTACCTTTATCATTCTTTGTGTACTTTGCGGTACTGCTTTCAGAATGAATTAAATGTAGACCCATCTATATATTATTATTTCTAACGTTTAAGAAAATGTAGACATTAGCATAAAAAGAAAACTATGCAACGAAAACGCAAGAAAAAATATTAAATCTAAAAACCTGCCTAGTTTTCTTTACAAAAGTAATGATATCCCACTAAAAAGACAAATGTTAAAAAGGTGAGCAAATTTAAGTTCAATACTAAAATTATGCTTGGCTGTGAGCTTCACCACAAAAATAATGAAGATTTAAATGAGTGCCAAGTTCTGTACAAAATCCAAATATGTATGAGATCTTAAAGTAGGTTAGATTTCACTTGGTCAGATTTTATCAGAATTTAAAAAATATATAAAAGTTAAATAACTTTATAAAATGACTGATGTAATAAAAACTGGCCAAATCAAATCTAACCTACTTACTTTAAGATCTCATACATATTTGGATTTTGTACGAAAGTTGGCACTCATTTAGATCTCCAATATTTTTGCGGCAATGCCCACAATTTTAGTATTGAACTTGACTAACCTTTTTCACATTTAAATTTTTGGTGGGATATCAACATACTGTTGATATCTCAAAAGTCATATAGATATATGTGTTTTACATTTTTGATGTAGAATTCAATACAACCAAATTTGGTAAAATATACAGGGTGTTCCATTTTAAAAACTTACTTGACAATGAAAATTCTGTTTTTAAGATATCTTGTATATTAACTATTACTGTCAATAAAAAATGTGTATTCAAATAAACATTTGTTATTATAAGTTTCTTCTTGTATTTTGTACAGAGGTAAAGATATTTCGTGTATAAATAGAATTGGGGCACCCTGTATATTTCTGAATAAAACTTTGTGCAATTTTATGATTTTTACCTGTCACAAACAAATGGCTTTACATCTTTCACATCCATTCCGTGTTCTTTAATACAGTGATCAACTAATTTAGTACTAGCGGAAAAATTTGATTTACATTTTTCACATTCAAATTTAAGTTGTTTTCTTCTCTTTCTTACTTTTTCCTCCTTCTTGTGGTATTTTCTTTTTCTTATTTTTTCAGGTTTTGTTCTTTGTATTCTTCATCATCAACTTCACTCTCAGTTTTTTCTAAATAGGAAATCGCTACTTATACTTAATCAGAGTTGGCTCGCATACTAAAATTCTGTATTCAAATACGAATCCTGAATACAGTATTCAAATACCAAGAAAAAAAAATTTGAATGAATACTGAAGAGCAAAAAAATGGTCCTTACCCTTAAAGAAAAGAACGTGACAAAATTGATTTTAAGAAAAAAAAAAATTGACCTCCGGTATTTGAATACTAGAAATCCTGGTATTTGAATACTATGATTCAAAATGGCATTCACAATTAAGAATCCCTAATAGTGATCAAAACAGGGTTCAGTTGAATACCAAACATAGAGATGTATTTGAATACTATTCAAATATCAGCTAAAATAGGATTATACTACCCAAATCTATACTTAATACCTAAAAAATTGATACAAAATCAGAAAAATAATAGAAGATAAAATATACTTAGTTTAATGAAATTATTAAGTCATAGAAGAAAGTATATATTGGAATTGCAACAACTTTTATATTTAAACACAAGATAAAACATGTTTTGTTAATTTAAATGTATTTCATCAGTTTAAATGGTGCAAGAGTTTTCTAAAAGTTAAACGTTAATAATAAATATACAGGATGGGCCAAACAGTGACGCCCAAACTTCAAGGGCTAATTCTACACTAGAAAATATAAAAAACTTCATATAAAAATTTGTCTTAAACGTCGTAGTTTTTAAACTACAGGGTGTTAAAGTTTTTATTTGATGCACGGTTTTCGCGTAAATAAATAATAACCATTTCTCGGCATGGCCAAAACCCTATTTAATTAAAAAATAGAATATAGAACGTAATGTTTCACTGTAGAATTTGATATTATTCATACAAAATGACCGTACCGAGTAATGTTTTTTTTATTTACGCGAAAACCGTGCATCAAGTAAAATAAAGTAAAGAGATCAAATTTGTTCCAAACTTAATGAGAATTTTAAAAATTATTTTTATTTTAGAAAAATGTACTGGCGTAACATTTTTTTATTAAAAAATATAAACCTTAAACCCCTCATGGACGGCACTGGTAATATTTTTTTCTTATAAATATTTAACACCCAAATATTGCAACCATAAATATACTTAGTCTCGCCAAACGTTACTGCGAATAAAATGATTGAAAATATACCTGTGTAATTTAATGGAATAAAGCTGTAAAATATATAGAAAAACAGGTTTTTAAACGGTGTGAATAAAAAATTGTGTGCCAATTTAGCTGTATATGAGGATTGTTTGCAAAAAGTATAGTAAAAATGAGGTTAGCTTGATTGATGATGATGGATATCTTGTGAATGAAACCATTCCAAAAAAAATATTTTTCTGATTCGTGACTAGCGCCCCAAAAAAATCCTCTAGCTATATCAAATTTCGTCAAAATCGGAGTTGCCGCAACTTTCTAGACAATTGACGGGTATGCCTGAACAACGTTCTAACAGCCAAAGTTTAGTTTTGAGAAAAACTAAAAACAAGCTTTTATATTTTTCTTTCAATTTAAAAAAAAACTACAACACTTGGGTTGCTTACATATGGGTATTTTATTGTATTTAAATTAATTCTTCTTATGAACCTTTAATAAAAAGTTTTAAAAGTAAAAAAAATCCTTAAAACAATGTTTTATATACTTGTCACTTACAACGTTTTTACACGGTAACAAGTCTCTTTCGACCTTGTTATACGTTTAATGGGTCAAAGGTCTTTATTGTCACATGGTAAAAAAATAAGTTATTAAAAAACATATAGAAAGTATGGTTTTAAACAACTTTTAGGTTTTTATAAAAATTAACAATTATTTAAGGATATTCATTTTATGAGGGCTAATTGCCTTATTGGAGGGGCTAATCGCTGTCTGGGGGGTAGGCTAAGCCTCCCACAGCCCTTTTATCGAGCCTCTGCTTTCGACTTAACTAAGACATTGGCCCACTTTAATGAAATATAGAAAAAAAATTGCCAGGGCACATAGAATTTTGTTACGCGGATATAAGATGTGTGTAATCGCTTTGACATTTAATTCATTCTGAAAGCGATGCCAACAAGTACACAAAAATGATAAAGTAAAGAAACCCTTTTGTTTACAATGATTTATTGCAGCAAAAATATTTAACCCGACGAGTTTCTAGTACCACGCCACGTGCCACCGTTTTTATAGTAGGACAGAGGCGAAATAAGAGAATGTTTTGTAAGCATACGTGTTTAAGCAATGTATTTTTTATTATTTATCTAAAAATATGTAATCAGGCTCTGTCCGCTATGTGCAATCGAAAAGGTTTATTTACTTTATCATTTTTTGTGTACTTGGCAGCATATCTTTCAGAATGAATTAAATATGGACCCATCTTTACTTGCGTAAAACGGTGGGGTCTTATGCGTATGGGTATAAAGAACAATGTTTTTTGAAATCCAACTTTAAATTAGACTGTCGGTTAGAATGTTGTTCCGGAATACCTTTTAATTACGATATCGAGGGTTTCCTGCCAGAAGGGTGTATCAACATAATTTGTGATTTTCTTTTAAATGCAAAATTTGATGCTTATGGTGATTTGTTTGACATATCAAAATGCCGTATTCCTCGGCCTCAATAGAATAACCAATTATTGCACTCTTTTTGTGGCATATCAACATTTATTACAATTTCGAAAATGCCAAAAGGTCTTATGTTCTTACATAAAAAGAATATCACAAATTATGTGGATATGCCCTTCTGGCAGGAAACTCTTGATATTGTTTTGCATATTGTGTTTGTGTGTTAGGGCAAAGTGGATTTTTCTTTGCATTAAACTATACTTTTTGTGATTTTTGAAAGTCACGTTTTTTTTGTCTTTTAATTACTTACCATTTTCTTCTTCACTTTCACAGCTATATGAAGGGTCATTTGTGTCATTAAAATCATCAACGTCTTCAGGTGTTATGTAAAGATCTCCATTAAAGTCTTCATCTTTGATGTCATCTTTAATATCATCTTAAAAATAATAAAGCAGAATAGCTATGTCAAATGAAATCCAACCTACAAGATACCTAATAGACTAAGAGCCCGTGAAAGGTAGACCATTATCATTTTGTAAAAGCTGAAAATTTGTTAAAGCATGTTCCCTACATAGGTAGAAGAGATGGGAGATTGCATATTGACTCATGGTGGCTTTGACAGTTACCAGGTACCAGGAAGATTTTTACCAACCTCTTACAAAAAAAAGTTACCAGGTACTGAAGGTTAATTAACTGAGGTATAACTTTCGTCATATTGTAAAAGCTGAATTTTATATGTGTTACTTGGTAAAAATATTTCCCCAGTAGGCAGACAGTATTGACAGTTCCAACTCCTTGGCAGACAAACATTTTTGTGTGATGTCTCATGAAGTTGTTTTTGTTTTTTATTTGTTTTGACACTCCACGAAGGCTTTATGCCTAAGTACCGGAGTACCGTGGGTGTCGGGTTATTGGATGTTTAACCCCTTTTTCACGCTGTTCCGTCAACATTATCCAAGCATTGAAACATGTAATTGTTGCATTTCACAGCCCCTTTAAGATAACGTTATTTTCTAAATAACTACTACCTGGGAAGTTCAATATTTCAGTTATTTACATGTCCAAAAAATAGTTTAATGTATACACTGTTCCAAAAAACAATTTTTTTTTAAATAACCTTACAGCAATAACTTTTTTGTGACAGTCTGTATACATATAATCTATGGTAGACTAAAAACCAGTTACAAAGATGCCACAAGCGTCATACAAATAAAGACGGCAATCAACTATCGCTGTCTAAACGCGTCGTTTACATCGTGTGCGAGCAACAAGAGAAGAATTGAAAGTGAGACAGAAGTGATGACACTGTGGCATCTTCTCTACTGGCGAGAACTTTAAGATGCAATTTTTAGGCTGTCATAAAACCTCTCTTAAATTAATAAGGTAATTGTCTAAAAAGTTGTGGCAACCCCAAACTATATTTAGATTCACTATATTCCGCCTTCTTTTGGCACAAAATTCTTAATATAGGTAACACTAAATTGGCACAAAATATTTTATAAACATCTTAAAAAACCTCTTGTAGTTATTTTACACATTTTTTCATTAAATTCCAAATATTTAACCCCTACAATGCTGAAACCATGCATACACCTATGTGTTAAATGTTTTTAGACATGGCTACTTGATTTAAAGAATCCTTTTGTATTAATAAAGAAAGGCTTAAAATCAATAAAGAAAACATGCTTTAAAAAGGTTTTTCGAGGGTTTTTTATTGTTAAGGAATTTAGTACAAAAAGAAGGGGGAATATAGTACAAATAAGGATAGTTTAAATGTTAACTTTAATCAAAGATAATTGTAGTTTCACTATAGACACCCAGAACAATGCTAAATTTTTGGTCATCAGCTTGGACCCTCGCTTTGTGGAATTTATGAAGAAGGTATCCATCGAGTACACACATACAGGACGTATAATTTGCCGCTTCATAAATTCACCCAAGCCAGCGTCCAAACTCATGACCAAAAATTTAGCATTGTTCTGGGAGTCTATAGTGAAACTACAATTGTCTTTGCTTTAATGATGAATATCTCGAAAACTAAATGTTGGCGAAAAAAATTTTTCGTAATCAGCACCCCAAAAACCCCAGTATACCAAATTTCGTCAAAATCGGAGTTGCCGCAACTTTCTAAACAATTAAGTACCATTAATTATATTTAAGAATTTTTTTCTGTTTTACCATGTAATATACATAATACATAATATACCTTCAGTTTTATAAACATTCTCCGTATGATTTTGTTCCAAGTCATTTTCTACAACTAACTCTTCTTTGAATTTATTATCTTCCTCTTTTTCTTGTTCCTTTTTTCGAATGCTATCTGAATTTAAACATGTTTCCCAAAATTCATAAACTATATGTACTAGTTTGATACAGTCATTACAGACATAGTATGAGGCTGCCCATTCCTAAACAAATAAATAGGTACATAATTATAATAACATTTAAAAAAGGACAAATTGAAATACTAATTTCAAAATTTTTGATGATTTAACTTGGCAAGAATCACGAATCTGAAAGAATTATTTGGCGGAAACGTTTCGTTCTCGAGATATCCATCATCAAAGTTGATATTTGAACTAACCTTATTTTCACTATATTCCCCCTTCTTTTTGCACACAATTCTTGATTTAAAGCTAAAGTGTCACACAATATTTGATTTTCACCTTTTAAAACCCCGTTTTCTACGTTTTTACATTATTTTGAATTAAATTGCGTGGCTTTTCTTTGATAATCCGGCAACCATACATACACATAGGGCTTCATGGCAAACTGGGATTAAAATAAAAGATTTTAAGAACATCAATGGACTGGAATATTAGGAATAGCTTCCAGTTTTCTTTCCAGTTGTTTTATGTATAAAAAAATACTAACCACCTCTCTAACGCAAGTTTTTAACTTTGTTAGAAAAGTAACCTTGTTTTCATCCTTTTAGAGAGTTTTGTATAATTTAAACCTTTTGTCAGACACACACAGCACGTCCTTTCGACAGGTTTTCTGCCCATTTTACTATTTTATTTACAAAACACCATTTTTGAATCACAACAAATAGAGATCAACAAAAATAAATAACAAACCAACGAAACCAACCAAACAACTGTCAGTGTCAGAGAAGTTCAGTGAGGTTATATTGTTCGTTACCTAACACTAGGCAACACACATTGCACATAGTTGTAATGTGTTCGAATCACAAAATACAAAAGGTTCGAATGTGGTTTCAATTTTGTGTTCAATTAACTTAAAAATCATAGAAATAACAGCATTACGATCTCAAAAGGTAAAATTAAATAACGCTTTATTTTCTACCTTTCCTATAAAATTGGTTTGGATTTCTTCTTTAAAAATTCGAAAATAAATGTCTACTAAGTTGCGGCAACTAAATAGGAATTCCTATGGAGTTCAATTTTAATATAAAGGGATTTTTTGGGAAGCTGATCACGAATCTAAGATTTTTTTTTAGAAAAGTTTCGTATTTAAGACATTTTTTACGTTCTACATTCCCCCTCCCTTTTGCACAAATTTTTTGTTATATCACTAAACTGGCGCTCAATATTTGATTTAACATAAAAAAAACTTAAATCCAGGTAACTGTGGCCTTTGACAGATTAACGGAATAAATACGTGTATGAAAAACGATGTAAAATAAATAACAACTAGATTTTTGTGTTTGAAAAATATTTTGTGCTAGTTTAGTGGTATATCAAGAATTGTTTGCAAAAAGAAAGGGAAATACAGTAAAAATAATGTTAGTTCAATTTTCAACTTTAATGATTGATATCTTGTATTAATTAATTTTTCAGATATATCATAAAAGAACATTATGAGATCTGTGTCAGACAAAAAAAATTGTATACCAAATTTGTTCAAACTGGAGTTGTTGCCACTTTTGAGACAATTATCAAAAATATCTTTAGGTTATAGATCAGCACCCCAAAGAACCCCCATGATGAGTCCAGTTTGTAATTACCGAATTTAATAATAATGAAATATATTTACCTTTCTTATAAAATTGGTTTAGGTTTCTTCTTAAAACTTACACAAGTTTTTAAAGCAGTGGGTAAAAGAATTTCACAGGTTAAAATAAATATGAATCTTTTTAGATTCAGAACTTTAAATAAAAAGTGGTTTAATAAAAAGTAGATCTATTTTCCAAACAAAAATTTTTTTATAAATACTTAAAAAAGTTACAATATGTAAAAAATGTTATGAATTATTCCCAGCATCTTCTGTATTAATGGATTTGCTAATATTATGAACACTTTTCAGATGACGAGATAAATAACTTTTATCCACAAATCTTTTATCACACCCATGACATGCAAAAGGTTTAATTCCTGTGTGTGTTCTTATGTGTTTCTGTAACTTATGGTTATCAAAAAACTGGCTCGGGCAAACATGACAAATAAACTTCTTTATTCTTACTGGTATCTTACAATTTCCAATACCATGAGCTTTGGACAAATGCAAATCTAAGTTACTCTTGAAACGATAACTTTTTTGACACTGGCTGCATTTGTAAGGGGCGATATTTGAGTGAAAATAGATATGCTTTTTTACTTCATGGTTGCTTACAAAGGACTTCTTACAAATATGACAGTTGTAGGCTTTGGTTCCTTGGTGTCGCTTGACATGTTCATTAAAGTTTGACTTCATGGCAAATCTCTTTGAACAAACATGACAACCATACTTCCATTTACTAGGGTCTGTGTGCACAACATAAATATGTGTTTTTAAATTCTGGCTGGTCTTAAAGCTCTTATTACATTTCCCGCATGCATATTGTCTCTGGTTCTCATGAAGTTTTTCATGACCACTAAGGTCTCGTTTAGTAATAAAGGATTTACCACAACTTGAGCAAATATAGGTCCTATCACCATCATGGTACTTTTTATGTTGTATCAGTAAAGTTGAAGAATTAAACTTGTTTTTACATAGAGTGCACCAATAAGGTTTAACTTCTTTGGGGTTCATAGAATGTACTTTTACGCAATGTTCCAAAATATCTTTAAGTAAAGAATAGGGTTCTTCACATAGTTCACATTGAAATTTTGATGATTTGATGTTTTGGTGAAAATTTCTCTTATGGACCTGGAGTTCCTTTTTGGTAATAAAATTTTTGTGCACTGAACACATATATTACAGTGTCTAGCATTTAAGTGTGTTTGTAAATTACTCTTTGATTTAAACCTTCTCTTGCAATGAATGCATGTACATGTTTCAAAATCTGCCGTACTAGTAGATTTGGGCTTCTTTGGTTTTTCACAGAGATCACCAACATTTTCTTGACCGTCAATAATCGTATTTTCTGGTGAATCTTCACCTTTTATAAATTGATCCTTATGATCTAAATCATTCTCATAATGAATTTGTTCCTTTCTCTGTTGGTTGTAATTCCTACGATGCCAATCATTTTTAATGCATAGTATCGTAAAGTTGTATGCATTTTCAAGCTGCACATGACACTTTGAGCATATTGAAAATATTTCTTGCCATTCCTAAAATTTATTTATATTAGAACCGGGAATTTTCTTGTATTTTTTTACTTACTTGTTCAGGGGCAATACCCTTAAGCTTTTTGAGAACTTTAATGTTATTTTTGTCTTCAAAATTCAGTTTTAGTAGGGTCTCTGTGGCATCTAAACATATACAACAAATATCTAATACCATTTTAATAAATTTATAAATACATCCTAATATTTATGTGTTTTATTTCATAATAATCTTGTATGGTTTATTTACTTTATTTACTAACATTTCTTAACGCGGGATATTTGGTGCATTTAACCTACCGTGTTTGTAATGTGTGTTGCCAATATTCTGAAAACAGAGCCGTATTTAATGATTCTTTGATGAAGCGAAATCATCTCCCCGAGTATGAATGTCAACCGAACTAAAAATTAGAAAATAATTTTTCATTAAAAAATATTGTCATTTCATAGTAAAAAGCGTGGGGTGCATTTTACTATTTTTTCATAACTTTTCCATCATAGATATTTGCAAATATAATAATTATAACATTTAATATATTTATCACCCCACGCTTTTTTACTATGAAATGACAATATTTTTTTAATGAAAAATTATTTTCTAATTTTTAGTTCGGTTGCATATAAAAGCGTGTTTTTTAGTTTTTTAAACTATTAATTATTTTTCATTTTTTAGTTTCTGCTACTCTTGACAAAATGGCGAAAAATTTTTTAATGAACGAGAGTAGCAAATTTTAAAATTTTTCCAACAGATTGCAACTCACTAAAAATTTCTTCTTCATTAAGTAGCAAAGTTTGAAATTTTGCCAACAGATTGGCAATCCAGGCAATGTTTGGACCGTTGCCAAAATATTGCAACCCACTAAAAATTTCTTCTTCATTTAATAGCAAGTTTGAAATGTTGCCAACAGATGGCAACCTAGGTGTTGTTTTTATAATATAATGGAATTTTTTTCCTGGCTAAAAAGTATACAAGGTATTCCATTTACAGTGGCGTAGCTACTATGGGGCTGGGTAGGGCAGTGCTGCGGGGCCCCTAAGCTCAATGGAGCCCTTTGGAGTTGAGAGGGGCCTCCTCCGGGCTTGGTAGTGAAAATGTGTAAAAGTAAATGTAAGAGGTTTGTTTTTTTATTTGGTTGTCACTTTTGTTGGGCCTCGTTAAGAAAATAACTAAGCCGAAAAAGAGAAATGTGTAATTAACCTTTAACCACAAACTTTTGTACTTAATGAACTGAAATAAAAGGTGACGCTCGTAAACTCAATGCTTGGTTCGGAAAAGATTGGCGCTATCCCATCCACGTATGATTTCATTTGCTGGGCATGTTTCATCGGTGCGGTTATATGTGGCCAGACTTTTACCTATACTGCACATTAAGTTTGGATAAAAGGAAACCGAGATAAGTAAAAAAATCTGTTTTATTTAAACAAAGAAATATACAACCTAAAACAATATTTTTGAGGGCATGAAAAGTGCTTTTGAATTTTTCCGAAATAATTTGCCCCACTTTCCTGTATTACCGTGAAATTGGGCTCGGTGCGGTTATGTATGGCCCGAACTTAACGCGTGCGACGCGACGCAGCACAGCACGTACTTTTGTAACTTATAAAAATAAATTATACAGAGCAAATTAACTATAGCAACGTTGATTTTTGTGACTTTGTGGCTTGCCTTTAGTAAATATGCTACCGGGTCCATAGTGAATAACACAAGAACACAAAAGTCTGCCCATAGAACTACCGGTGTTCTGCCGCAAGATTTAAATCTTAACGATAATGCCTAACTGAACACAACATTCAATAAATTCGACAACGAGTTATACCGGGCTTCCCTTAACTGTAAAATTTTTTGTACACAGGATGTTCCTTAAACACATGCTAATATTAAAGGAGGTGCTTTTGGACTCATTTGAAGAAAAAAACTTCATATGAATATATATATCCTAAACGTCTTACCATTTGAGATACAGGGTGTCAAAATTAAAAACTGAAGAATATCGAAAACACTTATTTTAGTGAAAACTGTCATACTGGATATAAACCTTATTTAAATAGGAATCTATTATTTTGGTTACATAATTGCTAATAAAAAATTATAAAACCCAATGTTTAAAAGAAAAAGTTCCGGTAATGCTTCTTTTATGGTCTAAAAATATGAAATTAAGTGGATTTAATTTTTTTCTCTTAAACTAAACAAGATACGGAAAAAAAAACTGTATTTTGATTTGCTTAATCTAAAGAAAGCTCAAAAATTTAACACAAATTTACAGTCAGTGGCGTACCGTTTTTTTGTTAGAAATATTCCTTTAGTGACCTGTTGAGACGCCACTGGACTTATTAAATGTAATTAAGTTAGTGATAAAAACCCCCATTGCCATTAATAATGTTGCCAAATTAAAACAAGGTAGGTAAAGGATAGTTACAATATTTAAAAAATATATATATTTTTTGAAAATTTTAACACTCTGTATCTCAAAGTTAGGACATTTAGGACATATTATTATGTCCTAAATGTCCTAAAAGTTTTTTCTTCAACTGAGTTCAAGAATCACCCCTAAAATATTAGGTAGCATGTATTTAAGGAACACCCTGTATACCTTGGTATATACCTATTGCGATGGTAGGGAATTATTTCCATTTCTTTTATAAGCTGGTTTTACTCTTATCAAACTTCTTGTCAAATAAGTTGGACCAGGTTTACCTAAAAAAATATGACAGTGTAAAACAGCAAATTGGATATCAAAGCAATTCAAAACTTTGTTTGAAGGATTAGAACACGTCCTATTTTTCTTCAAATATTTGATGCAAAACTACCAACCTAATGAATTAAAAATTGACAGTTGGCAACTTAACCTTAATTTTATTGTGATTTAGTATTTGGTTTTTGATGCAGTTTTTATTGGGTGTTTATTTAAGAATTTTTAGGACAACGTTGGAATGTGCTTTATATAAATAAAATATTTGCTTTTTAGAGAAAACTTAAATATCGTTTGGGGCTGATTTGTTTTGCGAGAAACACCTCAGTTGGGAACTTTGCCTTAAAGAAGTTTGTCAAATAATTTCTTTTAATTTTCACTTCCGTCTTCCAACAAATTGTATCAAATATTTGATTAAACTTACTTGACAAAATGTTTGATAAGTGTAAAACCAGCTATTATACAGGGTTTCTCACGGTCGATGGTACATTAGACGCTTACGGAAAACGGGACATTAGATTTTTTAAACATTTGGCAACATCGGTAATATGATCACGTCATTACTGATGTTGCCAAATTTTAAAAAATTCTAATGTCCCGTTTTCCGTAAACGTCTAATGTACCATCGACCGAGAAACACCCTGTATACAACTGTAAATTTTTTTAACTTATTAGAAATTTGATAGTTAACCTAATGTGTATATAAAACACACAGAAAAAATGCCGTTTGTAATAAGTTAATAAAATATTATTGATTTAAAATAATAATTACAATGAAAATAACATTATCAATATTGTTCTTCAAAATATACAATTATTGTAGAAGAATATTAGCTATTTAAATCATATAAAACAAAAATAAAACACTAGTGCTAAAAGTCTTGGGACAAGTAATCAAAAAATATACAGAATATAAACTTGCTCATATAGTTTGAACATAAAATATTTTGTGAAATGCATTTTTACCAACAGCAACTAAAAAATATATTCTTTACATTAAACTGGCTATTTGTAAAATTAAATAACAAACATATATCAAAGCAATTACTTAACAAAGAAAATTATGGACATTTAAATATATTTATACCAACCCAAAGTTATTTTATAAAAATAAATTTATACAAAAAATATCTTCTTTATATATTTCCAAAAAGTAAGTATTTTGCCTTTTAAATAATAAAAAATATGCACGTTCAGCCAAATCAAAAGGTTTACAAGTAATACTTGGAAGGTGAACTTTAATAACTTTAATTTTAATTAACATATATTGTAAAACTGTTTTTGTAAATAACTGATTATACCCTATTTTTTTGCAAGAGATAGCAATAAAAATGTCTCGGGACGGTTAGAAGGTTGTAAACCATAGGCGCACCAGTCTCTGTGCAAAGAACAGGTAGAAATACACCGAATGGCGTTAAATAAGGATTATAAATTTTATATATATTTTAGTATCCGTATTTGCAACTGAGTGGTTATAAATTGTTAGAGTATTGTTCAAAGTATTACAGTATTGTAAAAATGGCTTCTCCGCAGAAACGCGCAATGTCTCGGCCATTTAACTGAAAAGCAGATTGTTAAAAACGTATTCGATTATACAGGGTGCGGCAGAATGGACTATTACATTTGGGTAGCAAATAAAAAGTCTACTATAAAATATGAAGCTAAACTTTTATTATTTTCAAAAAGAGCACACTTTAAGGTTTTTTTAACTATGTTTTCAAAATTATATCGTGTAAGTGACGGCCGTTAGCAGCGACACACATGCGAAGGCGTTCCTAGAAGTTCCGCATCACTTTTATCACCATGTCTTGAGGAGTTTCATCTCGGATCGCTGTCTTGATTTAGGAATGTCAAGAACCAGTTGCCCTTAAGTTAGCAACCCATTTAAAAATTGTTTTTCGGTCTGAACAGAGGCATTCGGAGCAGTAGCGTACAAAATACTCTTTTTGACGCGGTAAACATTCGTCATTTTGGAATACGCTTATCAACAAATCCACGTTGGTCACCAGACCAAGACATAGCGCCTAGTAACAACCTTTATCAATCGCCCAAGCGAATGTGACCATCCCACCAATGTCCAACTCCCATTACCGATGTTCTAGCCTGATGAAATGTGGAGTCCATTCTGCCGCACCTGTGACAGAAATGATGAAACTCTAATTTAAGTGTGGACGATTGTGTTCAAAAATGCGTTGACTGGGGTGGAAAAAGCGACAATTTACAGAATTTTAAACAAGAAAAAGAGGGATGTATAATTCCACCAAAAGCGATGGGGCACAAGTGAAAGGTGAAGTAGCCAGAAATAATACTACGTTTAAACTAGTAGATATAAAACAACTATTTCAAATTACCATATCTAATGCTTCCCAGAAAACACGAAAAATGTGTCGAACATGTATTGGATAGAAAATAAAATGTGGTCTTTGGATATAATAGTAGATACAACTGTTGAACCTCTAATTATACAAGTAGACTCATATATGACTCAAGTAGTGATAGTGTCAGATATGAAAGAATGTGAATAACTAGGATGTAGATTATGTAGCATTATTTAATTAGGTATAGATTATATTTTAAATAATTATTTTTTGACTATGCATTTTTAATGTGTATTATTGAAATGGGTATTATTAACTATAATTATACCAACTGTACAATATTGATATACTATAAATTTTAAAATAATTTTTTACACATATAAATGAAACAAGATTTTCATTTTACCTAAACTGTTTAAAAAGGGTAAGTTCCCAAAATAAACTCAAGCGCACCGCCACTGTCAAGGTTTTTATCACATTATTCCCACGTAAATACAGGTAAACATCTGTTATTCCTTTGTATTTGACCCAAGAGGTTGACGAATATTAGAGCGGAGTCTGCCGGCCTAAAATTATCATGCCTTATCAGTACATTACAGGTAGAATTGAAGAAAATATTTATACTGACTAACACAGAAAGCGAATTGCCATAAAATTAAATGATTTATTACTCTCGCTTGCAACGAAACAGGGTATTAGCTGAAATATTTTCTAAATAAAGAATTTAATAAAAAAAAGATTTAACAAGGAATGCCGGCATGTAAACAAGCTGACGCACTGGTCTCGCCTCGTTATTGCTCTACTTGCCTATAGACATTTTGATATTCTTTTAGCAACCTTTATTTATTTAAATTATTGGTTTTTAGGATGGCAATTATCAAAGTTTTTATTTCTTTGTGGTTCATTTTAACGTTTTAAAAACCAAAGATCAGGCCGTTTGTAGAACCTTGTGCAAAAATTACGTTTAAGAAACGACATTAAAGCTTAAATATTTTGGTGTGTTCGTTGTACATTTTTTTACAGAGTGGACCTTATGGAGCATAATGATAATTATTTAAATAAATATTTTACAATTTTTGCAAGAATCTCCAAAAACCCATAAAAATTATACAGGGTGTTTCTTAACAAATGCAAAAAGTTTTAGCAGGTAATTTTCCACCAAAAAATAAGAAATTTATTTTATATTATTTATTGTATGAACATATGTCCCAAACGTCTTGGTTTTAAAACTACAAAGTGTTATTTTTTTAAATATTGTCTTTTATATTTACTTTTATACCCATTCAAATATTTTTTAAAAATTTGGGAGACGCACCCCTTACACCAAAAGACATTTTTTGACATACAAGAAATAAAATTGTACCAGTGTCGTCCATAAGGGGTTCAAAATAAATATTTTTTAAGAAAAAAAAGTACGCCACTGCATTTATCTAAAATAAATATATATATATATTTTAAATCCCCATTTAGTTTAGAACAAATTTGATCTCTTGACTTTTTTTTCGTTTAGATTGTACAGAAACCATTGTTTGGCATGGTCAGTTTGCTATTAGAATTTCGATTAGAATTATTCTTCGTTATTGATTCTTTAGTCAGATAGATCGACTATGCTGGAAATGGTTTCTATTGATTACGCGTTAACCATTCATCAAACAAAAAAGTTAGAACATCAAATTTGTTCTAAACTAAACGGATTATAAAGACTTTATGTTAGAAAGTAGGGCATACCTTTATATCAAAAATGTTTACCTAAACCCGTCATGGACGACATGGTATTCTTCTTGTATGCCTTACTGCTGCAAAGATGTCTCCCAGTTTTTACATCTGAATGGGTACAAAAAAATATCAAAAAAGATTAACAACTCGTAGTTCATAAACTAAGACTTTAGGACATATGTTCCTAAAAAGTACTTCTTATTTTGCTAGTAAATAACCTCTTAAAATTGTTTTGCATTTTGTTTAGAAACACCCTGTATATCAACATTGTCAGATAATTACTTATATGTAGGCATTTCTGTATTTAATTTTTATATACATATATTTGGCGTCCAACGAAAAAACACTGTATGTGTTATATTATAAGCCTATTCACATACGGTGTTTTTCCGTTGGACGGCAGTATTAATATTATAATAGTGTATCACACGTTTTATTACTATCGCCAATAAATAAATGATTCCAATATCTTAACCAATAAAAAACATTCTTATACATTATACAAAGCGTCTGATTTACGATTCTTCAAAATATGTCGGTCATTTATTAATATATTTGTTCTTTACCAGTAAGTTTATATTATTCACAAAACAATTTAGTATTTATATTTAAATTATGGACAACATTTATTCCATCACACCTAAAGATCTAAGAATATCACACAATATTAGAGATTTAAAAAATAATGGTTTAAAGTAGAGATACTACGGTTAGTTTGATTGCATTTTAAAACAAACTGTGATTATGTCAGTTTCTACATTTACTTGTATAGTCATTAGGTACAGGATATATTTTATTTTAGGATATTCTACAATTGCATAAAATCGGATATTTCCTATACCATATATGAAAAAATTTAAAAAGTGTGAAGGAGTAACCAGATCTAAGTCCCTGAATTAAATTAAAACATTTAGTATTGGTAAGAAAGTAGTAAGTTTGGGCAGTTACTTTAGGGACTTTCCAAATTTTCTCAGAAGAAGATAAATAATAATTTCTTATCGTGACTAGTTTTAGTGTAGCTAAATTATTATATAAATCTTTTTAACTGAAAGGAATACCTCATAGGAGAAGACTTTATAGACCTAAATAATTTCCTTAATTTTTTAGGCTTTTATTTATTTTTCCATTTTATTCATAAAATAAATATCAATAAAAATCACATCAATAAAAAAATACTATCTGTAGTATCTCTAAGCAAAGGTACTATGTTTTAAAACTTTAGGACAATATCTCTATATGCTATCTACCAAATGGACCTTTTTCAAGCTCTTCTATGACCTGAAGAAGTCTTTGACGGGATTTTTGTTATTGTGACACGCGCAACAAACCAATCCAAATAGGTGTTTTGAAGAGTATTCCTAAAACAAAATTAATTGTAAATGTTATACCTGGCCGCGCTCGTTGCATCACCGGTGGGGTCGGCAGCATCGATCACCGGAGTTATGAAATGAAATAAGTTTTTATTAGTCACAAAATATATACCTCCTAGGTGTATGACATGTCATTGTACAAATAAAATAAATAAGATAAAATATAATAAATAAGACAGAATATTATAAATAAGATAAAATACAATAAAATGTGCACATTATACAAAAACAAAAAAAATTTATTAAAAATCACAAACAATATAATAGAAGTCACAAAAAAAAGACAGTGAACATATTTTTATTTACTCCATCCTATTCTAGCCTATCATCGAAGAATTCATCCAGTGTGCAGTAGGCCCTTGACACCAGAAGTCCCTTCAAAAGCCGCTGCAGGTTTCTAACACTCTGATTTCTAATCTCGATAGGGATTTTATTATAGATCTTAATAATTGATGCCTGAACATTTTTTGAATGAGAGTAAAATTACATTTTATATTTTTAAGATTTTCTTTACCCGCGTTTCATGGCTGTGATATCTACCAAAAGATTCAAATAAGTTAGGGTTTTCTCTAATGAAAAGGACACTTTCAAACATGTAAGCAGAAATAAGTGTTAAAATTCCCGACTCAACAAATTTGGGTTTACATGTTTCAATTGATTTAGGATTGAAAATACTTCTTATATTATGCATCTTTTTTGTAACTAAAAGATCCTCCAGGCCTCCGCCCAAAAAATGATTCCCTATTTCAGTCTAGAATGCACAAAAGCATGGTAAGCCATAATGGCGGTTTTAGGGTTTATTAGCAGTAGCCTGCTATTTTCCCAGCTAAAACATCAGTGTGCTTCCTCCAGTCCAGGCGATGATCAACCTATATACCCAAGAAGGTAGCTGATAAGCAATGTAGACCGCGGTCATAACTTGGAAGGGGGGTCAGCGGGCGGACCGAGCAGCGACTATAGGTTATGGAATGAATGGCGTGGTAATGAGAAGAAGTCAAGGCAAAATAAGCCTCTAGGGCTGCAGTGCACCACCGGGAGGCGGTGGTGGAACCTAGGTGAAAGACCCAAAAGGGAGAAAAAAATTTATATCTATCTCTATCTATACTGGACATCCATTGGTATGTAAGGCACTCGTTATAATTTATACTTTAAGCTTACTTTACACTGTCTCAAACTACTATTTAAAAAAAAACTAAAATCTGTTTATTTTTGTTTGAAAATGACACAAGCAAAAACAAATTAAGAAAGAGTATAAACTATCCAGTGAATTACATTTGTGGTTTAACTATGATTTTAAAACGAAAAAGAACATAATATAGTTAAATAGATTTATTTTTAAACTTACTTTATGTTCTTTAATCCACTTCTCCAATTCATTATCAGGCAAATAATAGGCTTTTACGTAATTTTCTACATATTCCTTGTGGGGAACCGGTCTTATGGACGATATTTTTTCAAATTTTGACAGAAATTGAGTAAAATCGAGCTGCATTAGTGCTCGACCACCATTTGAACATTTTTGGCCTCCGAAAAGCTAAAAAATACCAAATTTTTAATTTTTATACTTTACCAGTCACAATAATCGAATTTAATAGATTGAAAAAGTGTTACACCTAACTACGAATAGTACAGACCGACGGAATATTCAGTTTTGACCAGTTTCGGCCAGAATTTAGGTTTGGGCTAAAAAATGGTTGAAAGTTTAAGTTTATACGTTTCTAACTATAAAAAATATTTTTACTTACCCTTGTACTAAAGTATGAGTAACAATGTGGGCAATGCTTTCCCATAAAACCCTGTATACATCATTTGAAATAGGCACTTTATGTGCAACTTCTTCTAACCTAAATGTAAATATTTGAACTTCCTAAAAATTAATTATATAATTTACCACCAAATAATTACAAAAGTATATTGTAATAAAAAACCTTACCCTTAAAATCATATCTATATAAGAATTGTGCTGTGACATCACATCTTTAACTTCCCAATTAATTTTTGACATGGATATCAAAATTTGCCTTAAATCAAAAGCTTGTGCAACCACTGACATATAAACTGGCCTTCTTAAGTGCAACGCGCTTGTAATATTCTAAAAAATTCAAAAATTGTTTTTTTAGAGAGGTTTGATTCTTCTTAGTGGTGTTAAAGGTGATGTGAAGCATGTATCTATAGTTGAAAATGCACAAATCAATCTTTAAAAATCCTATAAATTTGGTTTTTAATTAGCATTTGTACAACCTAAGATTATCTTAACTATGATAGTTCTCTCAATGTATTAACAACAAATTTATAACATACAAGTACAAGCTCACAATATATTTATTTCAGGAGGGCCAAGTGCGGTCCTGCCTCTGGTACATTTGAATTACTGGGCAACCACTATCCTGTCAAATTTCCTAACTTGTATTCCTAACCTTAAATTTAAATCAAAACACGCATGCAAATCAAATTATAAATAATATTCTTTAAAATGGAACATAACGATCAGGAAATAAAAGTTGGAGATCACATTATAGTTCAGAGACAGGGTTACACAAAATTACACAAGATAAGAAAGAACGGCAACATGGTTATTGGAAAATTTAATGTGCAAATGGACAATGCCATCGGACAGAAGTATTTTGACACTTTTCAAATGAAAAACAGCCCCAACAACAAAAGAGTTTTTATTTTAGAAAAAGTGGAAAACATTAATAGTGCTAGTACCGGTGTAACGATTGAAAAAAGTGGTAGGGACAACAGGGACATACTTGAAGATGCAGACTCGCAAGCTTTAACAAAAGATGATTTGGATAAGCTACAGGATTCAGAATTGAATTCGAACCTTATTGTAGGAGAACTTATAAACAATTCAAAAACATTCAGCATGAAAACTGGCTACTCACAAGAAAAATACATTAAAAAAAAGGAAAAAAAGTACTTTGAGTATATTCAAATACGAAGACCTACACTAAGACTATTAGCTAACATGTTTTACAGACAGGATCCAACGAAAACCTTGGGCATCAGAATAGATGATTTATCACAAATACTCAGTTATGCAAACATCCATTCTGAAGGTAATCATTTACTTTACGATAGTGGAACATCTGGACTTATGATGGCAGCAGTGATGAATGCTGTAGGTTCTAATACTAAAGGTATTTTAATTCACATGCATCCAGGAAATGAATGTCAAAAAACGCGTTTGTAGCCATGCAGTTTCCACAAGAACAGAGAGATAGGTGTATTAATGTAAATTTATACTCAGTTTTAAGGACTTTTTATCAAAATAAAGATCTAACTACTGAGAAAGTTAGTGATAGTGATAAAACAAATCCAGAAACAGAAGTAGCAGATCAACAAGCTTCTGCAAGCAAGACAGAACAGGAAACTGATGAACCAGTAACAAAAAGAGGAAACTTAGCGACTCTTTAAGTGAAACAACACCTAAACAACCGCAGTGGCAACTAGATAATGAACGTGCGAACAAAATACTAAAAGAAAAATGTGATTCTATTATTATAACAGCAAAGGAACATCCTGTAAACTTAGTTAAAGAACTTTTACAATTTCTTAAGGGTGGTCGTCAACTTGTAGTATTTAGTTTACTTCGTGAACCCCTTCAAGAGTTGTTTCTATACTTAAAAGGTAGATTAGATATTGTAGCTATTAAATTAAGTAATAACTTTTTAAGAAGTTATCAGGTATTACCAGAAAGGACTCATCCTGAAGTTATGATGAACAGTGGAGGATTTATATTATCAGCTGTTAAACTTAATTGTTAAAAAGAATTAATTTAAAATTTTAAAATTTATTAAAATAATTTTGTAAAATTAACTGCATTTTTTGTGTCTCCTTAAATAAAAGTTTAGCAAATTTAGGTCAAAAAACATTTTTTTGTTCTAAAAAAAATACAAAATATATAGTTGTTTTTTATTTTGTATTTTTTTTTATTTGAATTGTTTTAGATAATATTTTTACCCATTTTGTATATTTTTATAATTGTATTGTAACTTTTGTAATTAGTACTTGGTGCTAAATAAATAATATAATTAATGTCCACTAACTCTAAGTAACTATGTATAAACATGCAGCATTTTTATTTAACTTCTCATCTCATACAAATAAATTGAAGTATAACAAAGACAACCTCTACACAGGGTGTTCCTAAACAAATGCAAAAAATTTTAGGAGGTGATTTTCCACCAAAAAATAAGCAAAAAAACTTCATATGAACATATGTCCTAAACGTCTTAATTTTTGAAGTACTGGGTGGTATTTTTTTATTTTAATATTGTTTTTTTTTATAATAACCTTTATACCCATTCATATATTTTTGAAAAAGTAGGGAAACGCACCCTTTGCACCAGAAGACATTTTTGGCATATAAGAAAAAAAATTTGTACCAGTGTCGTCCATGAGGGGTTTAAGGTAAATATTTTTTAAGAAAAAAAGGTAGGCCACTGCATTTTTCTAAAATAAAAATCTTTTTTAAATCCCCATTTATTTTAAAACAAATTTGACCTCTTGACTTTTTTTGTTTGATGTACGGTTTTCTCATAAATCAATAGAAACCATTTTTTGGCATGGTCAGTTTGTATTCCTAATAAAAAATTCTACATTAAAATTAATTCGTTATTTATTCTTTAAATAGATAGAAATTTGATCATGCCGAAAAATGGTTTTTATTTATTTACGCGAAAACCGTACATCAAACAAAAAAAGTCAAGAGACCAAATTTGTTCTTAACTAAATGGGGATTTAAAAAAGACTTTTATTTAAAAAAATGCAGTGGCGTACCATTTTTTTCTCAAAAAATATTTACCCTAAACCCCTCATGGACGACATTGGTAAAATATATTTTCTTTCTTGTATGCCAAAAAATATCTTTTGGTGCAAAGGGTGTGTCTCCTAAATTTTTTAAAAATATCTGAATGGGTTTAAAAGTTATCATAAAAACAATATTTTTATAAAAATTTAATGGCCCTTAGTTCAAAAACTAAGACGTTTGGACATATGTTCATATAAAGTTTTTTTCTTATTTTTTGGTGGAAAATCACCTCCTTAAATTGTTTGCATTTGTTTAGAAACACCCTGTATACAATAAAAACTAAATATGGAAAACAATAACAAACAATAATTTTAAAACAAGAAGAAATCTGCTTTTAAATACCAGATAAAATGCTGACCAATAAGAAATTATTTCTTTTTTAATTAAAATATTTTTTTAGGTATTTGTTAAGATACATCAGAAAAAAATACACAAAATGACTAAGTATTTTACATTTTTTTTTTTGATATAAATATACTTTTAAACTCTGGTTAATGAGTGACTACAAATAAATCTAAAAATACAAATTAAATACTTACTTGTGCATAAAACTGCTGTAACATAATCTTGTTCGTTTGGGGCACTAAATGCTCCAAATATTCCTGCAAAAACTCATACTGCTTTGACAAAAATATTAGGCTTTCCACCGCCACTATTCTTTCAGCTAGCCCATGAAGTTTTTCAGGTTTTTTAAATCCACCATAAGGGATAGTGATGGCTTCATAATACAGCCTTCAGGTATTTGGGACTCTTGATCATGCGCAGAAAATTCAAAAATAAGGTTATCATTTATCTTCCGTAATATCATGGATAGCTCTTCTGTGTAAAGATTGTTGCTAGAAACAGTCTGAAAAAAATTAATTTATTAGTTTTTACAATGTTCTATAGCATATTTTATGCAAAAAAAACTTATTATCACAGGACTTCTGGCCAAGTAAAATAAAGATAAAGAAAAGCAGGCCAATAATACACTAACCACAAAAATTATCGCATGTGCTCGAATTTTTCCGTAACCCTTTACCCAAAAGTTATTTAATTTAAAAACCCATATTTCTTAATAATTACGTTATCAAGACAATAATAAAAAGAAAATATTAAGGCTTAAAACAGATGGCGTTTTTGCCGAGTCGGTAGCCGAAAGCTGAGACACCTTTATGGTATTAGTAAAGCAACCGCGGCCCGCCAACTCGTGTGGCTTCGTCACCGACTCGGCAAAAACCGCCTAGTCTGTTTTAAGGCTAAGGATAGGTCAAGCTATAACTTCGGCGTAACCGTATTTGCTGTTAACAATACATCCTACAGGGTAATTCAAAGTAAAAAAAATGCTGTTGGAAGAAGTAATCACATTTGTGATTAAATTATGCCCTTGCTCATATTTGATATGTTCTTTAGTTAATCGTGTGGATATGTTAATTATCAAAAGAAATCAACTTAAACTTGATTAAAGGATAGGATTTCTGTGTAAAAAAAAGAGAGATAAGGAATATGTAAGTGGAAAAGAAATAAAGCTTAACATTACTTCATTTTCATATCTCACCCACTTTTAATTTAAATGGATTGGATCGGCATTAGTTTGAAGGGGTTAGTCGGCAGTGGAAGCTTTTACGCGGTTTTGGTGTTATTTTTTGTTTTTTAATCATTGGACTTTTATATATGTTCAGTTTTTACTGTTTATAGGTAAATTAAGTAGTTATTAATACTGCAGTTACAAAGAATTTTAAAACCTGTAAACAGGGGTCACTGACCTTTGGATATTTTTAAAGGAAATTTACGTTTAAATCGTTATTAAAGGTAACATACCATTTTTAATTTATTTATTTTATTCATAAATTCACAAACTCTACATTTATAAATTTACAAAAAAAAACCCGCTCAACAGAAAATCCATTTACAGAGCAGGTACAATTTTTATACATATGTATATACATAATAATATAAAACAATAAAAACACTACAATAAAATAACAAAAAATGTAAAAGTTGCCAACACAAAAGACAGTAAACAGTAAAGGAAGTGAACATACTTCCAAATTAATTTTCCAGAACCCGGCCCAGAATAGTTCTAAACGAGTTAAGACTTACAGAAAAGATATCGCAATGAGCCTGGATTTCATTATAACCAGCGCACATCCTATACAGAGGTGAATTTAGAAAGTTAATGTTTTTTAAGTGGTTTTATTTTATTTTATATGCAAGTATTGGTTTATTTTGTCAGATAAAAAAATTGGTTATTTTGTCAGATAAAAACTATTATTGCAAAAAGTTGACGTGACGACAAACATAACCTATATTTTCGGACAAATATAAAAAAACGAGCGCTCCTTATTAAAAAGTTTATATTCCTTGCGCGTGTCTCGCTTACTCTGACGTCATAAAATAGAAAAGTTAGATTGCGTGTGGCGAGTAGTAGTCATTGATATGGATATACATATAGACAAGTGCCGTTGCTGTGGGAGGAAACGCTATCCCTTTTCCACTCATTCTTACATATAAGATAAATTTTTGAATTTGGAGTTTTGTACTAATTTTTAGCTTTTTATGTCTATTTATCGACTTAATGGGCATAGATACATATCGAGAAACTTATATATTCTTTTCATGGAAACTTTTCTAGGATAAAACGTAATTTATGAGAATCGAAAAAACGTGATGGAGGTTTGGTTTCTGTATCCTATATTTTTATTTATTAGGTACTAAGTAAAATGCGTGATATTTGTTTTGTGCCCAATTGACATTATGATTCCAAAAACAATAAAACAGAAACATTTATTAGAAAAATTAGTATATCTATATTAAAGTGTGCCGCGACAACGGAAACCTGGGTGGAGGAAATTACTAAAATATAGTTTACGAAACAGATTTATAATAACTAATTCCACTTACTTATGGTATTGAAGCTTGGTATCCGGCGTATGTTCATTACGACACTCATAAGAACAGCCATGTACCAGCCTTTTAAGACTATTTAAGAGTTTTTCACTATAGTTTATATTTACAAAATCATAAGATATGTCTTTAGTTAATAAAACCACCTCGAAAACGACCAACAACCCACTGACTCTCGACCAAATACGAAATTAAGGTCCTTTGTTTACACTCGCTTATGACACTTCAATGAGCTAAAAGAGATGTATAGCATTTCCACTCACAGCATTCCTTGTTTAACCAGGCGGCCACACTTTTTTGACAATAATTGCCGAATCGGCTTGCTTGTTCCAGTTATTTATTTACTTCGTTGGAAATAGTAAATTAAGGACACGCCCCGTATTTAATGCTGGGGAGTTTGAGGAAGAGTGGGAAATATTCGTCGACTATCCGGTAATTTTCTGTCCTGCTTCAATATACAATAAAATGTTTTTATTCTCACGCTCTTTACGAAACTAAGACCCAATCTGTATAATACTTATATTATAGTACAAAGTAGGAATGCGACATTGAAGTCAAACATTGATGGTAACGATACATCGAACAAATAACATCCATGTTTATTAAACATAGATGATCAATGGTCCAATAATAATCTAACAAAATGATTTTAAAACTATAAACTTTTAAACTAGATATTTGAATATTTACCCTCCATGCATAATTGCTTTTCAATAAAATTTTCTAACCCCTCACTGTACACTGCAAATAAAACCTAAATTGCGTTGCGGTATTTTTCATAAAGGCGCCGCGCCACGCCCCACCTAGCAACTACTACTACTACTACCCACACTAATCGATATCTTCCAAACGTCAAGCATACCACAAAAAAAATTACTGGTACACGGCCTTTTGTTTTGTAAATCTTTTTTCTTAATTTTAACTTTTGCTATGTCTTGACAAATATCAAGTTATAACACAATTTATTTCACAGTAAGGCCTCGGCTACGATACGAAGCGGAAGCAGAGAGTGTCAAATCTCTGTACTGGTGGCCGGTACTGGCTACAATATTTTGTGGTAAACAGCGTTTTGAAACCAGTTTAAGCAGCAGGGCTTTTTTGTTCACCTATATTGCAACCATCTGATTTAAAAATACAAATTCTTGTATGCTAACATAAAGATCAAAGGCAGCGCTCTTATACTCGCCGCTTGACCCTTGGTATCGTAGCTGTAGCCTTAAGGTTTATGATTTTTTTGTACCAGCTTTGTAGAAATACTTAAATCGGTAAAAAGTGTATGCGATTACCAATTTTAAATAAGAATTATAGTGATGGAAATACAAAATATTTACCAAATCATTTAAATTATACCTTGTTATTTTTTGCAAATATGCCGATGTTAAAAGAAAACATCAATGTTAACATTGATGATTTTGATACCCGACCTTCGATGGCAAAACATCGACCATCTATCAACCTAAAATTGATGTTTTCGTACCATCGATGAACATCGCGCATCCCTAGTAGTGTGTAATAAATTGCATTGCATTATTGATTAAAATAAATAGATATTTTTGCCTAAAACAAATAATTACTTACCAAATCAGCTGTAAAAACAAGTGAACTGAGTATAAATAAAAGTCATACAGCTGATTCATACATGTTATAATCTGATATGCAATAGGCTTCAGTAACCTAGACATCTGAATATATTTTCCCATCTGTCTAATCACCGAAAGCGTTGTATTTGTCAAAATAGGAGATTTTTGATGATGGGGCTGCTTTGCTTCGTTTTTAGGGGTTGAATTTTGTCTAAAACAATCCAGAAATAGAAAGTTTTTATATAACGGGGATCTGGGCTGAGATTCTGTAAGAAACATATAGGAAAAGGAAAATAGGGATAGAGAAATGGAAGAGATTCTTATCTCCTTCAATAGTTGTATTCTGCAATAGATGTTTTTCTCTTTCTGCTAGAACAGGAAAAATATTTTAAACATTTACTGTTTAAAATATTTTTCCTTTTACAAAATAAATTCTAAAAAGAGAACATAGAAATTTGTCCTTTTCCTTTTTACTTCGGTTCCCATTCGATTAAGCCGATCATGACCGAAAGTGGGCTATAGAATCTGTTTTCTGACATTTATTACAATACAAAGAGATCTCTATTCCCTATGTTTTTTACAAAATCTCAGCCCCGCAGACTATATTAATTTTAAAAAAGATATTTATTATGTTACACCTATTATACAGGGTGTAATGCGAACAATTTAAGGTGATTCTTTGTTCAAAATAAAGATTAGTAGGCTTTATAAACATTAGGGCCAAAGTCAACCATTTGGGAGATATCGCGGTACAAAAATGTCGAAAAAATAACGTTTTTATTTTTTATCTCAAAAACGAAAAGCGCTAGAACAATGAAATTCTAAGAAAATATTGCTATTATAAAAATACACTTTCGGAATATTTTTGCACTTTTTAGACTTATGGGAAGTGGTGGAAATAGACTACCCTTATTGTTTTTGCTAACCAAATTAAACAGGTAAATAAGAGTAACCTAGGTAGATTATTAGTTAACAATAAAGACAAAACAGAAAAATTAGATATGTCAGGGGTCTATAAAGTTAATTGCGCAGACTGTAATGCGGAATATATTGGTCAAAGTGGAAGGAGCATAAAAAACAGAATAAAGAACACAAAACATCAATTTTAAATGGTTTAAAAAACACAGGCATTTCAACACATTGTATAGAACAAAACCACTTTATAGATCTTAATAATGTTAAACTACTCCATAGAGAAAACAAAGGTAAAAAATTAAATTTATATGAACAACTAGAAATTAAAAAATCACTTATAGACAATACAACTCTTTCTACCAATGATCAAATAAATTTCGCAGAAATGCCAATTATAAATAAATTTATTACCACATCTGGGCCCCATAATAAAACCCCTAATAATATTTTATAGACCTTTTTGGGAAAAACGTGTTAAATGGTTCTGTTTGTAAAAATTTCTCTTTTTTAAATTTAGTATTCGAAGTACTCTTGATGAAGCCCTAGAAAGGCGAAACAATTGTAGAGTAATGCTCTAATAATTTTGAAACATTAAAAAGCAATTTTTTCTATTTAGTATTAAAAAATATAAATTTAAGATAGACTGGTTTATTTAGAAACTTTTTTATCTTCTGTATTTTTTGTTTTTTTTTTTTGTTTAACTTACCAATTTTAAATAAAAGAATAAAAATGTAAATGATAACGTGCCAGGACGGAAAATTTTATTTTATTATCAAATCTATTTATTTGCTGTCATCTATTAAAGCATTTGTAATATGTCTTTATTTGACAACACTTTGTAGTTTAAATACAATAATCATTTTGTTTTTAAGGAAAACAATTAAGACATTTTTTTGTATTTTTTGCAACATCTCCCTAATGGTTGACTTTATTTTCACTTTAAAAAATAACCAATAACATTAAAAAAAAACAAAATTATTTTACTTTATGTTATCTTCATCAACGAAATCTTTTCGCAGTTCTTCAGATTCTTCCTCACTATCCTCCGAAAAATAGCCTGAACCTTCATTGTCCATTGCTAAAATATCTTCTTCTATTATAGTTTCATCTAGGCTAGCTTCAAATGGGGTTCCATGTTCTGCATAGCGTACAAAATAGTTCCCTATTTTAAAAATAATAAAAATTTAATGGAAAATACAATATACTAGGTACATTAAAATCTAAGACACAAAACAATTTTGTGTTATTATTTTCCTCAATAGAAAATAAACCAATTAGAAACCACCATTTTTCGGATAAATTTTGTTTAGATAAGTGATTAAACCACATGTGCTGTTTAACCGCGAATAAATTTCTGTTCTCAAAATTGAAAAAAATGTCAAACTTTATTTTTTTGGCCTTACTGTAAGTTTTTCAGGAAATAATCTAATAAAATACCCAAATATTTCTTGTAAGGATGACTTGGCAAAAGTTTCATGGACAATAATTTTAAAAAAACCCGACCGCTTCGTGGTCTAGAATTTTGATTTCAAAATAAATTATTATATATTGAAATGTCTTCCAAAAAAAAATCTTACTCAAAATATTGTTGGGTAGTTTAATTGAATAAATTTATAGGTCTTGTGATATAATATATGATTATTTCCCTCACTGGAATATAGACCAATCAGAAACCACCATTTTTTGGATATATTTTGTTTAGATAAGTGATTAAACCACATGTGCTGTTTAACCGCGAATAAATTTCTGTTGTCAAAATTGAAAGAAAATGTCAAACTTTATTATCAGTATAATTGTGTGTTGTTGGCTCTAATGTAAGTTTTTAGGAAATAATCTAGTCGTATACCACTCGACCTACAAATTTAAATCGATTAAAGTACCCAAATATTTCTTGTAAGGATGACTTGGCAAAAAGTTTCATGTAAAATAATTTTAAAAACCCGACCGCTTCGCGGTCTAGAGTTTGATTTCAAAATAAATTATTGTACATTCAAATATTTTCTAAGAAAAATCTTACTCAAAATATTGTTGGGTAGTTTAATTGATTAAATTAATAGGTCTTGTGATATTTATATGCAAAAACATTGAAAAAAATTTATTTTAAGGTTTTTGTTTATATGATTATTTCCCTCAATAGAAAATAAACCAATCAGAAACCACCATTTTTGGATAAATTTTGTTTAGATCAGTGATTAAACCACATGTGCTGTTTAATCGCGAATAAATTTCCGTCTTCCAAACTAGTTGTCAAAATTCAAAGAAAATGTCAAACTTTATTATCAGTAAAAATCGGTGTTGTTCGCTTTAATGTAAATTTTTTAGGATAATAATCTAACCGTATACCACTCGACCTAAAAATTTAAATCGAGTAAACTACCCAAATATATTTTGTAAGATTGGCTTGGCAAATAGTTTTATGGACAATAATTTTAAAAAAAACCCTCGACCGCTTCGCGGTCCCGAGTTTGATTTCAAAATAAAACCCTCGGCCTCTGCAGTCTCGTGTTTTTAATAAATTATTGAACATTTAACTATTTTCCAAGCAAAATCTTACTCAATATATTGTTGGATAGTTTAGTTAATGTAAATTTATAGGTCTTGTCATATAAAATATATAATATATGAATAAACTTGACGTTGCCATACCCACTAGCGTAGCGAGGAGGGATAGGTAGTATATCTTGTCACAGGGAGGGTCCCATTTTAGAGGTGAGGACCTTTTTTTGCTCTTCAAAATTTTGTTAACTAAAAAAAAAACAATAATTGAAATGGTATGGGCCCGACTTTACATGCCGCCCCGGGCCCCATCATCTCTAGCTACGCCACTGCCCATCCCCACTGCTGTTTACCCTACCAAAAACTTATCATTAGGTATACTCAACTGAAAGAAGACATACTACAGTAAACTCAGTGGCGTAGTTACCGCCGTATCAATGATACGGGGCCCCCGAGCTATATGGGGTCCCAAATATGTGTAAGCAAAATATTGGTAGAAAAAAACAATATTTTTCGAAAGTGGGGAACCTCTTTTTGTTTTTTTTTGATCTACCATTTTTGGGGGCCTCCAAGTGGAACGTGAGGACCTTTTTTATTTTTTCTTTGGGGCTCCTCCAAATGGAAAGTGAGGACCTTTTCTTGTATCATCAAAATTTTTCTTGGGGTCCCTCTCGAGGAGAATGTGGGGACCATTTTTTTTGAGGCCTCCTAACCAATTTGTGATATGGGCCCCTCAAGGCACGCTACATCACTGAGTAAATTATTACCTGTTATAATACTGCCATCTTGTGAATGAGTTGAGGAACATTCTGTAGAATTTGCAGAATAAACTGGGACTGTTGGACTCATATGGGGGTTATTTTTATAATTTTTTAGAGCAGACCTGACAGACTTAAATTCCTAAAATAAAGTACAAATACAGGGGTTCATTTTTAAGTCGGCACTATTGCTAACTTCCTTATTGGAGATACAAAGTCGGTTAAATTAGTAAAGTTGTAGTACTTTTTCCGCTGATTAACGTGCTGTCAACTGAAAAACAATTGTACATTGGATACATTTATTACAAAATGTATTTCTTTTTTCAATGAAATACTCTGTATATTAAATCACCATTAAATAGATATTTTAAAGAGCTTTAAGAAAATGCAACATTTGATATGTCTATCTCTTATAGTTTAAAAAATATGGGCATTCAAATCTAGAAATTATGTTAAATTTCCATTATCCTTAGCTATAACCCAAAACAGCACAAACATTCCATTGAGCAATCCCCCATATAAGTAAAGCATGCGTCCACACTATTTCTTGACTTTGCTGCAGAGCTGGGCTACACTACCAAACAATGGTTAACCTGTGGAGCGGACGTAAAGTATCCGTGAGACCCGTGCTTTACTTAAAAGGGAATTGCCCAATGGAAATCACATGTGGACTTTTTTAAAAACTCTTTGATAGATCTTTCGAATGGTGATATAATATACAGGGTGTTCTATTAAAAAAGTACATTTTTTGTAATAAATCGAAAACCCGATGTTCAATTGTTTTTCGGTTGGCAGTACGACATTCAGCGGAAAAAGTACTACAACTTTACTAATTTAACCAACTTTATATTTATAATAATAAGGAAGTTAGCAATAGTGCCGACTTAAGAATGATCACCCTGTATATGCTTAAACATCTTTGCAGTATTATTTATATCGTTACCTGCAACTGTAAAATACTAAAAGTGTGCTTAACAGGACATATTTCCCACATTTCATTTTCCAGAAATATCTTTAATTCGTCCATCCTCTGAGCATGATAATTTCTAAAATAGTTTACACTTTGTTTTCTGATTGACTCTTGTAAGTCCTCCGATTTACTTGAGCAGAATTCCTCTCCTACTTGCATTAACCTAAAAATGAAACTATTGATGTCTCTATGTTCTATATTAGCCCTAATTCAAACAAGTTTAATTTAATAAAAGCCTAATTTGACTAAACATACATTTATAGTTATTACACTAAATGTATGAATAATTTGGTCACAAGTGAGATAACAAGCTTTTGAAGTATCACAAAACTATAGTGTAGATTAGACTGAGTCAAAAAATATATTGAAAGTATTGTTCAAAGTGACAAAAAAATATCATGAAGGATTGACAGTTTTTTGATAACAATGTTTTTTTTTTAATGCAAAACACGCATATTGTTACAAACTCACATTCTTAAAAAAAAAAACACAAAAAGCTATCTTTTCAAATTGTCGCCAAAGAAGCCGTTTCTATGTCATCCGGCTTTGAACATTGAACTATTTTTTTAAAGTTTGTTTCTTGAGTTTGGATTGTTGTTACTACTACAATTATCAATATTAAATTTAATCCAATATACATTTTCAAAGGAAATTAGATGCGCTACAAAAAAAATATGTGAGAATAAAAAAACATGTTTTTTTAAATCAGCCGGATGCAATATTTCTGAGCGAAAAGCCCTGCCGCTGGCCACTCGAAACGAACAAATATTATCCGCGAAGGGTTTTATAAACATATACATAAACTAGTTTAAAGACGCTACTTACCACAAAATATTGTAGTCATTACCGGCTACAAAAGAGATTTGAAACTTTCCGCTCGACGATTACGCTCTGTTATCGTGACCGAGACCTTAATAATAATATTAAAGACTCCAACCTTTAAGATTTTTTTGTCACTTTGAACAATAATTCCTGTATATTTTTCAAAAGAAATTGATATTTCTTGCCCAGTCTAGTGTAGATATCATAAACTATTACCAATAATAAATAATTTATCCACTGAAGGCAAACTTACCTTTAAATGTTGACTTACCTATGAACTACCCTTAAAACTTGCACAAACTGGTCAAATTTGTATGTTGCCAAATCAACATTTAACAATAAACTGGACACTTTCCTTTGCACGTCATCCCAAATTTTCACTACATTATGATCTAACTTTTGTTTGCTCATATTTAGTTCTACATCTAAAAATCATGTTATCATTACAAATTTTTAGATTTTGTACTAATAAAGTGCACTCTCGACACAAATAAAAATAAATTACCTAGGCCATTTTCATTAGGTCCATCTGTTTCCAGATTGTTGTACCATTTAATTAGCTGGTGATAGCTCAATACTATTTTAAATAGAACTTTACATAGTTGGACTAGACATGAGATAAAATGTGCTTGAGGTACGGACTAAAAATAAAATTCATACGAAAAACATTAAATTACATAATATTCCTAAATTTAATGAATTAAAATTAGCTTTAGGACAAAGCGAAGGTACTAACTTGAAAGCCAATATCTCCACTATCTGTTTTTAAGCCTTATTTAATGTCAAGTATGTTAGATCACAAAATAACTTTGGACAGAAATATTTTTTTAAGATAAGTCGAGATAATCAGACCAGCTTTGTTAGTGGGATAGCTCAACAACTCCTGCTCTTTTTGGTCATTATTGATAGAAAAGCTAAATTAACAAAAAACTTGCAGCAAACTGACAAAATAATTACCATTGACCAAAATTCAAACTTCAAAATACGGCGAAACTACCTTTTATGGGAATTTCTTTAGTAATAGTCATTGATTCCATATCATTGCGACTAAAAGAGAGATAAGAGATGAAGTTAGTTTGGGCACAATCCAATTGACATCCATGATTCATGGCGGCAGGCATGGTGTTTTATGGTGATTCTTCTTGTTGTTGTCAAAGTCATTTTTAATTTATTTGTGACTATTTTCGTTGGTTTTTATTTTAAAAGACAACATAATTTATTCTAGTTTTATATCAAAATATTTATTTTAATCCTTGGACAATGGTTTTAACTTGCTCAGCCTATAAGTGTACCTCTAGAGCGTCAAAAGGAGTGAAGTTAAAATTTTACAGGTAGGTTAATTTTAAAATAATCCTAAAGCTTTCAAGTCTGGCGCTTTTTGCCCAACTAGCTCCATCTCTCTCTCGGACCTTTCTTATTAATGTTGTCTGCACGAGAACTATGATGGTTTGATACAGCAGGCCCGGTCCATACGTTTTAGAATGTCATTGGTATAAACAAAAAATATACAGTGTGTCCAAAAAGTTTGGAAACGCATAAACATCTCCGAGAGTTTTGAACCAAATTGGACGAATTTTGGTATTTCAGGGTAAAACCATACTCTAAATTCAGTGATGATATCGGCGACATTGCCAGATTTTCAATTTTGCAAGAATAAATTCAAAGTTTTTAAATTTAAATGATATACTTATTTTTTTATTATTTTATTATTGCATTTTAGCTGTTTTTAACTATACAATAGTACAGAAGTCCAATTTTTTCTTTAATGCCTTGTTGAGGCACAGCTAGTATTTTAGTCGAGTAGCGAGTAATTAAGTATTCTCATGCATGTGGACAGCTACTACACTAAACTACTTTCCTAATTTTTACTCTCCACACGCACGAGAATACTTAATTTCTCGCTACTCGACTAAATTACTAGCCCTGTCTGAACAAGGCATAAGTGTAAATAGCAGAAAATATGCTTAATTTAGTAAAAATTATATGTGTAAACTGCATAGGTATTACCTACCGTTTATACCTTGCAACTTTTAAATTGGTACCTTGTCTCACTTTTGTCACAAGGAATACCAAGTTCAATTTGAGTTTTTATATGTCAAAATGCTCCATTTAAATAAAAATTACCATTAGTGCTTAGTTTTACAACTGAGAGTTCAGTTTAGGCTCAGTTAAACTCAACTGGTACATGAACCTATCCATTTAAAATATATTGCTGTCCCTTTTAGCATTTACTTGACAGCAATATATTTTAAATGGGTAGGATTTAACCACCAGTTGAGTTCAACCGATCCCAAACTCAACTCTGAATTGTAAAACTGGACATTAGTGTAGCTAGGTGTAAATGGCAATACCTATGCACTTTACACCTATTATTTCTACTAAATTAAACATTTTTTTTGCTAATAATAGTTTATTATATGTAGCAGTTGTAGTTTAAATGAATCATAATCTAAAAGACAACGTGTAACCTGAAAGGTTTCACTTACAAAAAGGTTGTTTTTACTAATTATAGACCATAAGTTTAATGCACAATAAAGTAAAATAAAAGTTTGTACCTGACACAAAGTCTTGTAAGGATTCTTTCCACTATTTTCACTTGAATCCAAGACTTCTGCCGATGAAACAAATGAATTAACTATGTTGAATGAAGAGTTATAAATAGCAGTTATATAGTGTACGTGAATATTGTCAATCATAGACACCTGAGATTTTTCTAATAAATTGTAGGCTGCTTGTAGTTTGCTATATCTGTCACTGTCAAAATGATAACACATCTAAAAAGACAATTTTATTTTAATAGCTTTGGTTTTTAAGGATTTTGTTTTGTTCTTTATCTTCACTAATATTATAAAGGAGTAAAGTTTGTAACTTTGTTTGGTTGTAGCCACTAATCTTCGGAAATACTGAACCGATCATAAAAAATCTTTCACAATCGGAAAGCTACACTATTCAGGAGTATTATAGGCTTTATTTTATTACGATTAAATAAAAAGTTCAGATATTAACGCTCATCGAATTGGGCATGGGTCGGCTATGTTGGATAAACTATAACTTTATAAGGGCTAATCTTTGGAAATACTACACCGATCATAAAAACCTTTTCATAATTAGAAAGCTACACTATTCAGGGCTGCTATAGGCTTTATTCTATGATGATTAAACAAAATTTTAGAGAAAAATAATGACATAATATATATGAATTTATACCAATATTATAAAGGTGTTAAGTTTGTAACTACGCGTATAAGCACCGGTGGTCCAGTGGTAGAACGCTCGCCTGTGACGCGGGCAGCCCGGGTTCGGTTCTCTGCTGCTGCGGATTTTTTTTTTTTTATAAAAAAGCAATAAATGTACTTATTTTTAGTAGATTTGTTCTTCGATATTCATTAATACTAATATTGTAAATAAGGAGGTAAAGTTTATAACTTTGATTATTTGTTTGTAAAGGCTAATTTTCCGAAATAGTAAACCGATCATAAAAATTCTTTAGCAATCAGAAAGCTACACTATTTCGGAATGCTATAGGCTATATTACATATATTATAATTGAACAAAAAGTTCAGAGAAAAATATAATTAACGCCCAACGAAGTGGGCACGGATCAGATAGTGAATAATATTTCTGTCAAAATAATAAGGATGTCAATAATTTCTATTATAAATAACTCCTATAAAAATGACACAAAACCCTAAACACAGAACAGTAAAGGGAGGAATTGACTAAGATAAAAAGGTTTTTTAATTCCTTATTTTTTTAAAGCCATTGGTTTTTAGAGTAACAATATTAATTTTTGACGAATATACAGGCTGTCACAAATTTGATCCATTAGCATTGCTGTCTCGGTATTTTTAAGAGATAGAAAGTTAGTTAAATTTAGGCAAAGTTGCGCATCCTAATGCTGAATAATTGGGCGAAGAGAAATTTAAATTTCGGTTACTTCCACAAAAAAAACAAAAAATTTAATTATCCATTTTATTTTTTAAGGCCCTGTTAGTGCTTATTTTGAAAAACAACTAGAACTTTCTTAAGGCACTTTTTTATGCTCTTCAAGAAAATATTTTTATTTTTCCGATACGACGTTTCGTTATTTAGCTACCATCATCCTGGTCCGTATTTAAAAAATAAAGCTGATAATGGTAGGTGACAATATAAGGAGTACAAAAACGACAATATCAAGTCATAATAATGTCGATACAGGTAATTAATTACAATAATAAATACTAAAGTATCCCATTTAAAATTTTAAAATTCCCTAACTTAGATAGAAAACTATAAACTTGACAACCTTGCAAATATAATTTTTAAATTTTTCGTGTTCACTTACCGCACAAAATTTGTTTTTAATACCAGAGACAAAAGGATTGCTACTAAACCTCAAAAAATACATTAAAAAGTTCTTAATAGACATTGTATTTCAAAAACAATTTTATTACCTGTGCCAAAATTCTATCCAACTGTGTATCTGTATTTTCTAAAGTCTCCTGTAACTTATATGTTAAAGCTGCAACACAACTAAAATGCCTGTATTTTATAGCAGTTTTCTGACATCTTTTCAATTCAGTTATGGCACCTGCATAATCTTCATCATTTAACATTTGTTGGCATCTCTTGTCAAAGCTATGCTGTAAAAATAAATTAATCTATAATATAACTGTAACACTCATAAATTTAAAACTTTCAAAAACATGATGGTAACGCAATGATCAGAGTCTTGTGGTGGCACTACAGCGTGTCTAAAAAGTGCTGTGAAATGAAAAACTGCATGTTTCAGTGCTTGGACAACGTTAACGGAACAGGAAAACAGATGGGTTAAACATCTAATAATTCTTCCATGGTACTCTGGTACTTAGGCTTATCAGACACTTCAAATTTAATGAACTAAAATTTTGTCGCCTTAATAAGAAAACTGCCTACAACTCCTTTGAGGAAATTTTACAGAAGAAGGTAAGAACTGAATGCTTACTACAAATTATTATATTTTTTACTGATATGTAATATGTGATATGTAGGTAATTTTAACAGTACTATTGTATTGTTTAATTGTAAAGGTAACTAATATACCTGGTGTCTACCAGTGGCGTACCTAGAGGTGTTGGGGCCGGGGCGGCAAGTAAAGTCGGAAAGTCGGGGCCCATACCATTTCAGTAAATCAATTTTTTGTTTTTTTTGGAAAAAATTTTGGAGAGCAAAAAAAGGTCCTCACCTCTAAAAGGACCGCCGCCCCCTCACTACGCTAGTGGTGTCAATGAATCAACAACCCATAACTCCGAAAGTATTTGACATATTTAAATGGGACTTAGTATAGGTAAACGGTATGAGGAGAGTTTTCGCATATTTGGCTCAAATTTTGATTTTTAAATGGTACACCCTGTATATTTTAACATTTTTGCATTCCTGAGACCATTCTAAATAGGAATTCCACATCTTTCAAAGTTTTTAAGCCTGCTTGATTTTTAAGAGCCAATTTTAATATTGCATTTAGGTGGCCAGGATTCTTTATTTATGTCCATATTTTTAATCTGATGGCAAATAAAATGATATTGTTATATTCATCAGAAAATCTTTTTCCGAAAAGTGCTTATCTAAAAAGGATTTTCATTTCAAAAATAATAGTTAGACATGAAAATGTCAATTTGCGAACTTGTTTTATTCCTATCTTTCATACTTGTCACTAAACCTTTGCAATTGGTACCATGGCCACTTAGAGGTAATATTAAAAATGGCTCTGAAAAAATTAAGTAGGCTTAAAAACTTCTTAAAATGTCACATTCTGATTTGAAATTGTCTCAAGAATCCAAAAATGATTAAATATACAGGGTGTTCATTTTGAAATTTCAAAATTAGAGCCATACCCAGTTAAACCGGAAGTGACTGAAAAGTAAAAAGTTACGAGAATTCTCCTCCTCCCATTTTATCCTTATTACAAGCCTCATTTTGATATGTCTAATACTCTAGGAGTTATGACTTGTTTAATAAATACATTGACACCCAGTATTATTTTTTATGTATACTCCACATATTAGGAATATTGCCATCGCGGGGTTTTAAGGAAGCATATAACATCTATAGAAATTTGATTATAGTTAGCTTGGGCTACTCTTTAGCAGATAAGGTAAAAATATGATTTTTGTAAAAAAGTGGAGTGGCGACGATATGGACCGTTAGAGTATAGACACACTGTTTAAAACCAATACCTCTATTAATTATTTTAAAGTAAATGTAAAGAATTTTAACTGCAGTATCAGATTGCCAAAAAATGTATACGTAAAGTTGTTCCATAATATTTAAAAAAGTATTTAAAATTTATATTCTTGTCAGTATTTTGCAATCCTAAAATCAGTTAACAAAATACTCCGGGAGGTAGCAACGTCGAAAAAACAAGAATTTTAGGTTGGCTGATTTTTTGATATGTTGTTCTCCCTCCTCTTTTGGGTATATCCTCTGCTGTCTGGCTGGCGGTAGCGGTTGCGTTGGCGCCCAGCTGTGACCTTGACATTTGGAGCTGTCACTGATATGTCAAAAAATGCAGATCTTGGTCATATATTATTGTTCCAAGTTTCATCAAAGTATATCGAACGGTTCAGAAGTTAGAAGGGGGACGACTGTATAATTAGCAATGATTAAAGCGTCTGGCAATAAAAAAATGTGTTTGGTAAAACTATCTAAAGACATGAAAATAAAAATTAGGTTTCTTAATTTTTTTTTTTTAAACCTTGGATTATTACCTGTACGGGTAGGATGCAAACTAATAAATGCAACCATTACCGCCAGCCAGACAGCCCAGGGTCTATCCAGAAGAGGAAGGTGGACAACATATCAAAAAACCAGCTGACCTAAAATTCTTTTTCAAAAACTTTGCTACCTCCTATACTAAAATTATGTAAAACTCAAATAAAGCTGAGACCATTTAAAACACTATATTTTTGTCACTTACCAAATTTTTTATCATGTTCAAATTACTCAACAAAATTTGAGCCAGTTTCCTTTTTCTATAATTTGCTAAAATTCCTAAACTAGCTGAAAACTGTTTTCCAGATATTGCTAATTGGTTTCTACCATCTCTGGTTAATTCCAAAGTATCTTTAACTTGTTCCAAAATATCTTGAATAGTCTTGAATTCCTCATTACATGAGTTTTGATGCTCCAAAATGAGTTGTAGGACTTTTTTGAAACTACTGAGTGTTGTTGCTTGAGGTTTTTAAAATCTCTTTGAATTTGATCACAGTCTAAGACTTCTGGGAGTTTCTAATTATGTAATTGTAATATAATTAGATACAGGGTGTCTCAGAATATGTGGGCAATCAGGGCATTATAAGAACACATGAAAATATTATGAGAAGTTTATATATTTTTCTTTCATAACATTCATTTTTATTACAGAGTTTTTTTAAAATAACTTTTATAGTACTTGATATAATGACATAATTTTTTTGATACAAATTATTTAGGACTCCTTAAAATAATGACAAACCTATACACAATAATAGTGCTAATTATTTTTACATGGTGTATAATAAATAAATAAAGCTGATACTTTTAAATAGCTTCAGCCCTTAGCTAAAAAAAGGTACTCTTGTTTGATATTGATAAATTAAATCGTTTTGGTCCAAGTACTACATAAGTTATTCAACATAAACCGATTTTCAGCGGCGTCCTTTAAGGGCACATATCTAAGAAAAAAGTTTATAGGAACTTGTCACATTATTTTCATGTGTTCTATATGAATCCCAGAGATTGCTCACATATTCTGGGACACCCTGTATATGCCACATCCTTAACAAAATTGTATTATATGAGAATTATATCACCACTAATACACTTTTTTTTAGGATATGTGATATATGGATATATTAATGAAACAAAGAACTTTTATTACACTTACAGATAATTCAAATCTACAAATATCAAAATCTTCATTAATAGAAAAATAAGCAGCTTCAATACTTTCCAATATATCTTGATCGGCTGGCCTGTCAGAATCTTGAACTGTTTTACTATTGATTGCTAATGTGGGCATTTGAGAAAAATGGTAGTTGGAATCATCGAAACCCATTGAGGGTATTTTGGGAGGCTAAAAAAATGGATATAAAACTAAAATATTATCGACAGCATACAGCATTTTTTCCTTGATAATTAAAAATGCAAAACTTGTATTTTGAAATAATGTAAGACATGCATAATTTTTCTTTTGAAAAATGTTCTTTAAATACGAACCTGTTTATTTATAAGCCCCATAATTTTTGTTTAAATTCATCCATTTTGTTTGCCATAATGTTAATATAATAATAAACCTAATTAAATATTAACATGCTACTTGATTTGCTTTTATTACTTTATTTACAAATAAAAATATACTCCTACTGAAACTGAAAATTGTATGAGAGTGACATTGACAACTTGGCAATCATCTGATTATGACATTTATGTATAGGCAAACCTCCATACTCCCAAGGACCTTGATAGTTGCAGAAGTATTTTCTAAATTCGTGTAACTTCGGAAAACTTTTTAAAACGAAAATTGCTTTATTTTTTGAATTGAATTTTGAGTGTTTTAAACCGTTAAAAAAGACATGTTTTTTTTTAATTTTTTTGTTATTTGCTATTTGTTTTTTTTAATTCAAAATTTAAAAAATAAAAATACCGAACTTAGCCGAAGAACGTGAACTATGTTGGATGGTGGATGGAATTCGGAACATGTGTGAAGTTTAAAGAACCCACGTGTTTTGAATGTAAACATGTCATTTCCAAAAAGTTTAGATCAAAAAAGTACAAAAAGGCAAAGAAACCGAAGCTCAGTCTTCTAAAGGCAATAGAAGCAGAATTAAAAAATCATAAAGGTAATACTATTATAACAATAATTCCTAAAAGTTGAAACTTCATATTTTAAAAATCAAATTAGTTCAAACTTTTTATTCAAGTCTCTCGAGTGGCTTTAAGTATCTTTACAGACACCTAGGTAAATATTGAATTGGATGTGTAAAATTCAGTTATCCAGCACTATATTTTAACATTTATACACCTTGCTTCATTTAACTTTCTTTACTTAACCTAACAGAAGATATTGCCAGTTTATTAATTTGTAATAAGTAATAACCACTGAGCTTTAATGGTAGGGGAACCCAAGAGGGGATTTCAGGATTTACTATTAGCTTCGTGTGCGGGTGTGATTGTAAAAACAAAAATATATCCATCAGAAATTTGTCGAGCGCGTCATATTAAGATAGGATGAGTTAATTACATGCTAAACAATTGTATAATCCACTAATCTGACAATTTGAGAGTAACATAAAGAAAGCGGGGGCTACAAAGTTGTAAAAAAAAAACCTCATTTTGACATTTTCAAGCCTGGCTATTTTTTTTTATTTTGAAGAAAATTATTTAAGAATAACAAAAAATCTATGATCTGATACGATCGGAACGTTTTTCACAAGCCGAAAGAATACCAGTATTTTTTTGACATACTTAAAAATCTATAGCTGCTTCCACCACCATTGAAAAGGTGGTAAAATTGATTCATATATACTAGGTAATTAAAAATCTGCCATGACATAAAAGAAACAAATCTTGATGTTTTCCATGGCAACCTGCCAAAGTCGTGTGATTTGGCAGCTTTTGGTTTTGGTACCTTGGGCTACTCTGTTGGTCCGGCTTTATTTCAGTTTTTAGCTTTTGGCGGGGACTTCGGTTTGGCTGCTGTAGCTGAACCAGCAGTAGCACCGGATGATTTGGCAGTTTTCTTTTAAGAAAGCGGTTAAAAGATTGCTGATGCAAAATGGTTTCTATTCTTTTGAAGAATTTTTAAATTTTAGATTTTAATATTTTAATATGTTTGTAATGTTAAGCTAAGAGCGAAATTTTTTAAACTGTTATTGATTGTTTTATTTATTATTTATATGTTATTTATTGGTCTCCCAATAGGCCATTGACAATTGTCCTTCAGCCTATAAAATTTACAATGTTATTGGTAAATTACAATATTATTCTTATTAAATAGAAAAAGAAAATAATTATTTGGTTCTACAAAAAAAAAAAAAAAAGTATGTACAGTGTAATAAATAATAAATTAATAATTAATTGCCGCTATGACTAGAATCGTTCATTCAGCATTTGCCACTCCGAGGATCCATTCCCATTGTTTTATCTGTGACTGCGTATTAGTAAATTTTTATTGAATTTTATTATGTATTTATATTTGACGTGTGTAAATACAATTTTGTATGCAAGCATTAATAAAGAATAATAATAATAATAATAACAGTTTTTTGAGGAATACATTTGCTTTGCAACCCACTAGGTCTCTATGACTCTCGAATAAATCCCCATTTAGCTTCGTGGGCTCCCCCACTATTATGCATGTTGTAATGTGTTAAAATTAATTTTTATTTTCAGATGAAGGACAAAAAAATACTGTTCAGCAGGAGGAACATAAAGGACTTAAAAGGTTTAATGATGGTGATGATGAACTCTCAAAAAGTAAGACAGTAATGTTTGCCAATGCCCTTTACTAAAACATGACTAAAACATATATATTATGTAAATATAAAGTGCATTCCAATAAAAACGAGCCACCACCTATAATTCCGTTATTTGTACACTTATAAAAATCCTGAAACACGTCGATTTTTATTTTAAGGGGGACAAATTTTTGAGTCAAAATTTACTTGTCCAGGGTTATTCCCTTCCCCCACCAATACAATTGTCAAAAAGTTTAAATGGTAAAGGGGGTCAAGTGATACACTTTCCTAAAGGGTTTTAATTTCTCTCTTCCACAGACTTTAGTTTTTCAAAATCGGTTCAGGTATTTCTAAGAAAATGTACCCTAAATCCCTGGTGTTTTTAGCCCGTGGAACTTTTTTATTTTTTTAAATTTATTAAAATCAAATTTGGCACCTAGGTATATTACGTAAAGGTGCAATGTTTTATGTATTCGGTTGTTTTCTGTTACTTCCGGTTTAGCTGAAAATGAACTTAACTTTCTTATTTAAAATGGGACACCCGGTATATTTTTATTCATTTGAATAGACAATGACATTCATTGGCTACTTTTTGACATCTAACCTATAAATATTTTTAATTTTTGGGTTATTGACTTTTTGCTCCAAAATTTCACTTTTTATTACATTTATGGCACCCCAGATTAAAAATTAGAAATTTAAAATATATAGATGTAAGATATCAGAAAGTAGCAAATGGAGTGTTATTGTACTCGGAATAATGTTTTCTATTCAAAAAAAAAAAAAATATATCGGGTGTCCCATTTTAAATAATAAAGTTTATAGAAAGAAATAAGAATATAGGTATATATAAAGATAGGAAAATTTTCTAGGATTCATAGTAAAGTTTAAAAAAATGTGGTATTTTATTAAAGCTTTTTAAAGATCTTTTTAACGGTGATACTTGTGTTAATATACAGTTGTGGAAAGTCAAGTCAAGTCATGTCAAAATATTTTTTATTATCCAAGAAACAAGATTCTTATTGACAAAGCGGTGTAGAAATATACATTAAAGAAAAAAAATCATCCAATGCAAACAAATAGACATAAAGACTACCTAAAAAAGATAAAAAATAAAAAGTTTTTTTAATGAGACATCCTGCATATTATATTACCATTAAAAGAGCTTTAAGAAAATACAGACATTAGGTACATTAACTTTATTAGTTTTGGAAATATGGCCATCCAAATCAGCCACACCTTTTAGTACGCCTGGCAGGTACTTGTGATCATAAAAACGTCTGTCAATTTTTCTTTAAACCTTACTATGAATGAACTCAATCCTATAAAAATTTCAAGCTTACAGCAAGCTATTTTGTATTATTTTTTTAAACTTTCAAAAATATACATGGTGATGATGTGCACGGCTAATGCCTGCCAGGTGACGATTTTCGTACTTAGCATGCTATGACTCATCAGCTTTGGAACTATAAGAGCTTTTGTAATAATATATGTTACTATTTTGTAGAGAGAAAGAAGAAGAAGAAAAAGAAAAACAGCATATCTGAAGAATCAAATGAACCTGAGAAAAATAACATAGAGATGTATGGAGAAAATAAAAATAATAATAATTTAACTGATGGAACTTTTCAAGCCTTAGAAAACCAAAGTAAATATATGAGGTATCTCTAGCCAGTGACTTACCCCTATAACTTTTTTATTTTTCTAGATAAATAAATAAAAATTATGTACATACATATATCACATAAATATGCATTGTCTTACGTATTTACTTGTTGTTTATCACTTCCGGTCTAGCTGGAAACGACCCTTACTTTCTTATTTTAAATGGGACAACTGGTATATTATTACTTACTTGAATAGTCAGTTTTTTCAAATGGATTGAGGGTGGTTTACTATAATAGCTTAAAGGAGTTTTTTACCAACAATTTGATTATTTGATACCAATCATTATTCTACTTAGCCAGTATATCACAAAAATCTTTATTAACTATTTTTTTTCCAACAGCAACACTTAACCCGTTTTGTTTATAGAGAACTTAAGGGGCAATAGGTGATTATTGGTTATTACTTTAGATACTACATATTTTTTCTACTTAAATTAACCATTAATAATGTTACAAAAAAACAAACGTCAAAAAGTAGCAAATGTAGTGTCATTGTACTTGGAATGTTATGTTCTATTTAAATAAGTAATAATAATATATTGGGTGTCCCATCTAAAATAAGAAAGTTCGGATCGTTTCCGGCTAGACCGGAAGTGATAGAAAACAACTAAATATGCTAAACAATAATATTTTATCTGTGAGCCACCGCCTAGGGACATCTGGTATAATCAGAATATTATTCTTATTTTAAAAAAATAAGAAATATGTGATTATGTGTATTATAAGTATTGCTGTTTTAAATTTTAGTATCAGGTAGTACAGCACTCGAGATTCTCATGGATCGTAAATTTGAGTCACTTAAAGATATTGTTAGTGAAAAATACAACAAAGGCCATTGCTGATATGGGATTTACCACCATGACCGAAATTCAGGCTAGAAGTATACCTTCGTTACTGGAAGGTAAGACGTCTTATTTTTTAGCGATTAACGCTTACTAAAACCTAATTTATACTTTCAGGCAAAGATTTAGTAGGGGCAGCTAAAACAGGTTCTGGTAAAACACTAGCTTTTCTCATACCAGCTGTAGAGTTAATGGTTAAAATGAAATTTACACCAAGAGATGGTAAGTGCTTGGGTTTGATGTCCTTTTTTAAATTTTAGATCATACAGGGTGATCAAACTTAAGTCAGCACTGTTGCTAACTTCTTTATTATTAGACCTACAATGTCGGTTAACTTAGTGGAGTTGTAGTATTTTTTGGTTGGTTAACGTGCTGTCAACAGAAAAACAATTGAACAGGTTTTCGATTTACTGCAAAAAATGTACTTTTAGTTTTGGAAATATAGCAATTCTCAGGAATTACCACCATTAAACAGATGATTTAAAGAACTTTAAAAAATACCATATTTGATATGTCTATCTCTTATAGTTTTGGAAATACAGCCATCCAAATTTAAAAAATAGTAGATATTAATAAGTATATAATAATATACTGTCTATTTTATCTACAACACTAAACTTAAAGCTTATAGCTTAGAGCTGTGGACATAATGGAAATTTAAAGATACGTGGTTCGGCAGATTCATTTAATTGATGGTAGTTATTTGGGTACACGCCAGAACATAAAATAAAACTACAAAAAAAAAATTAAACAAGTAATTGGAGATCTAAAAATTAAAGTTTCGGTGGAAGTCTGCCACCGTTTTCAAGATAAATTAAATGAAAATAAAAAAAATAAAATTAACTATTATTTAGGTATAAAATTTTAGAGTTTTTAGCTTTTTTATGAGATTCTAAAAAATCTTTGACATTAAATGTCAAATATGTTTTATATTGGAAATGTAACATAATTTTCTGCAGGCGGATTCTGAAACTCAATAGAGAAGAAATTTTCTTTCTATGCAATGTAAATCATATGGCAATTTTAGGAAATTTCTTTTCTATCGTGTTACAGAATAGGGGTACAAATTTGGAATGCCATATTTTCAAAACTATAAGAGATAGACATATCAAATGTGGTATTTTCTTATAGCTCTTTAAACTATTTAGTTTTTGGTAATGCAATATACAGGGTGCTCTATTTAAAAAGTGCCAGTTTACTATCAAATTCCTGAGGATGGCTATATTTCCGAAACTAGTAAAAATTGGATATATCACATGTTGACTTTTTTAAAGCTCTTTGATAGATCTTTCAAATGGTGATATAATATACAGGATGTTGCATTTAGGAAAGGTACATTTTGTGCAAAAAATCGGAAACCCAATGTTCAATCGTTTATCTGTTGGTAGCACCTTAATCAGCAAAAAAAACGACAACTTCACTAATTTAACCGACTTTGTATCTCCAATAATAAAGAAGTTAGCAATAGTGCCGACTTAAGTTTGATCACCCTGTATATTTATTCAATACTATTTTTTTTTATTAATGTGACACAATTTTTTTAATGTCACTCTTTAAAATGTCTGTATTGTTTATTTATGTTTTTAGGAACTGGAGTTATAATATTGTCACCCACAAGAGAATTATCAATGCAAACATTTGGTGTTTTAACAGAATTAATGAAATACCACCCTCACACTTATGGGCTTATTATGGGCGGGGCTAACAGACCTACAGAAGCGAAAAAGTTGTCAAGAGGAATTAATATTTTGGTTGCAACGCCGGGGAGGTAAATAAATATACAGGGTGTCCGCCTATATTTTGACCCGTTTTGATCGCCAATAACTTTAGAACAAATAAAGATATCGCTTGTGGTTGCTTCGGTGGTATCGGCAGTGTTGATTACTGGAGTAAAGCAGTGAAGAGCGCGCCCATAACTTGGATGGGTGACCGGGCACGCGGTGTTCTGCTCGGGCGTAATCGATCGAGCAGCAACCATCCAAGTTATGGAATGAATGGTGTGTGAATGAGAGGAAGTAGGGGTCAGGGCACAATAAGCCTTAAGGCTGCAGTGAACCACCTAGGAGGGGCGATAGTCAAAACCTGGGTGGGATGACCCCGAAAGGGTGGTAAAATAATAATTTAAAAAAAGGTATCAAAATGCGGTTTTCAAAAAGGCCATAGATTTTTTAAAAGTTTTTTTTATCATATCCTCGCCATTTAGTTGTGACAATCCGTTAATACAAAAACTAAATGGCCGATTTTCCGATATAGGGAAATTTTGTTATTTTCAATGGAACATCATGTATATTTTTTCACTGTCTTAAAATTCAATCTTTTCTCTTAAAAAAAAAATGTAACATAAGCTGTACGGTTGTATCCAAAAATAATGGAATTATTGATCTCTAAAAAATTGACTGCATGGCAATTATATTTTTCGCAATATTACCAAAAGTATTTAAAAAGTAATCTAGCCTTACTATAATTATTATTTTTTAAATAGCATATTGCCTTATTTTTTTCTGATATCTTGTATGTAGCACAGTTTCATTGTCAAGTAACACTTTTAAATGGCATGCAGTAAATTTTTAGAAATCAATAATTTCATTATTTTTAGAAATAACTATTTTGTTTTATATTTGTCGTCTTCTTTAAAATAATGATAATCTTTTAAGCAGAATAGTTGGGATTAATCTAAAATAAACATTGTTTTAAAACAGTTAATGTTTTTGATAATATAGGTGTTATACAAGGCAAAGCCAAATGTCGCATTTTGACGCCAATTTTCGAACACCCTGTGGAATAATTTAACGTCACAATTTCTTACCACTGTATTGGTTTTAAAATCCCCATCTTTTCTTAACATTCCCTTTGTTATTTATATCAGTATCTCTATTCTAAAAAATGATACAAGTTTTTAAAGAATACCATGTAATTTAATTATGATGGTCGTAATATACGCTATATTGCAAACATATTGGGGAAAAGATTTGGATGGTCATTTCTCGAAACTAATAAAGATAAATGTGACCAATGTGGTATTTATATAAGGGTCTTTAAAAGATCATTTGCTGGTGATATAATATACATGGGTTTTTTTGAAATTATACTTTTTACCGTACCCTGTATATCTTAAGAGATAACACAAATCTAATTACTGTTTTGGAAACTACAAAATCAACTTAATAAACTAAAATTTTTATTTATTTTTCTCATAAAAAAATAAGGATTTTAAGGAAGATGTAAAATTAGAACTTGACACCTGATGCATAAGTTTCATTGATATATTTAAATACTATGTATTTTCTTTTAGAATAGAGATACCGATATAAATAAAGTAAAGGAACAACATTGTTTTAAAACAGTAAATGTTTTAAAAACATAATTATATTAACTTCTTATGAGTTAATCATTATACATTTCTTATAAAAACTTGTCTATCCTAAAGGTTATTGGATCATATGCAAAATACACCAAAATTTTTGTATAAAAATCTCCAATGTCTAATTATCGACGAAGCTGATCGAATTTTAGAAGTTGGATTTGAAGAAGATATGAAACAAATTATAAATTTGCTACCTAGTAAGTATTTGTTTTAACCAAGGAGTTTTAAAGCCGTCAGACTTGCAACAATTCACCAAATCCTCGCTGTTATTACGGCCTATCTCGATATTTGGCGAAAATGAGTTATACCCATTGTTAGACATGGAAGAACCTTATTTATGTTATGACCAACTTGCATATTTTAATATTACACCACAAATTAATTGAAACAAGATGCAAAGGTCAGTGGTACAGCCAAAACAATGATCCCAGTTTTCTTAAAAACGCTCTCCTGTAATGTTGTAAAAATTGAGATAGGCTCTTTCATAATAACGGCGACGAAATATCCATCCAAACAAACAAACCTGTTTGCGCGCTCTTTGACGCCAAAAAGCCGACAAGCTCTGAATCACCGGCGAATCATTCGCAAAGCCCTTAAAACGACGTTAAATTCGACCACGTCCACGTCGCGCTATGTGTGGCGTGGAGCGGCACGGCAAATTGTTGCAAGTCTGACGCGGCCTAAGCCGTACAGATACTTTTATTTATAATAATGTTGCTTTAAAAATAAAACAGGGTGTTTTTTAAGTTGGTACTTCTCTTTTACCACTGTATAGAATCCAAGAATTTAACAAAATTTTTCGAATAAAATTTTGTCCGCAAATGCCTGGTTTCCGAAATACAAGGTGTTAACATTTTAGGAAAAAAAATCTTTTTTATCATAGTCTATTTAAAGGCGGGAAAGCGACCTTCATCCATCTGTTTACCGGATAAAAACTGTTTTATATAAATAATAGTATTTAAACAAAGTTATTGCCATGGGGTTGCCCTATTAAAAAAAATAGTAAAATTTTTGAGTGACCCTGTATAAAGTCAATTTTCATTTTTTTATTGTACATGACAGTACTAATATATTAGTATATTTTGTTTCTTCAATGTTATAAATAAAGCTGTGGTAAATTTTTAATGTTGTTAAATTAAAAAAGTTGTTGGTATATTCAGTATTATTTTTAAATTAAATATGGCCTTGACCTAATTTTGTTAGGCAACCCTATGGCGATATCTTTGTTTAAATACTATCTTTAATATAAAACAGTTTTTATCCAGTAAACAGATGAGTAAAGGTCGCGTCCTATTCGGATCTTGTACTATCATCTATCTTTTAGAAAAGAGGCAAACAATGTTATTTAGTGCTACCCAAAGCAAAAAGACAGAAGCCCTAACGGCTCTAGCACTCAAAAAGGAACCTCTCTATGTTGGAGTAGATGATACGAAAAAGAAGCAACAGTAGCTGGTAAGCCAATTAATTTATTAAACCCGTAGAACATAATTATATTTTTAAAAACATTTTATCAAGTTTCAAGTTATAAATTTACACCCCCTTAATTTTTTTATTTTTTATCGTACAAAATAAATAATTATATCAATTTGTTGGGTGTATTCTGTAGTTTCTCATCCAATAATGGATTTTTAATATGTTCTAAAATATACAGGGTGGGATAAAAGTATGATTTTTTAAATGGAACACCGATTATTTCACTATTAAAAAGATCTTAAGAGCTTTGAAAAAATACTACATTTGATATATCTATCTTTATTAGTTTTGGAAATATGGTCATTCAAATCTAAAGAATAATGGTCAAAGCACACTAGGCGCTCAGGTCTCGATACGCTCACCGACCGGTCAAATATTTAACATGATATTTAAATGTCATTTAAGATCATTCATTTAAAAAGCATGCAAGATATTTGATCGAACGGTGAGCGTACTGATACTTAAGCGCCTAGTGTGCTTTGACCTAAGGTAGGTTATGTTATGGCAATAAAATTGCCCAATAATTTTATTTATGGCCTTGTTTCCAAGTCCGGTGTACTTAAGTTGCGAGACGGGAGGTTAATTTTATTGAGTTCCTAGAGGTGACCTCATTACAGACAGGTTAAAAAAACACAATCACAAATTTTATTAAGCATCCTTTATATGGTTAATATAATATAA